>CAUYQG010064267.1:0-12265 GCA_963574415.1 Tarsius wallacei | reverse complement strand
CCACCAGTCATAGAGATGGGGTCTGTTGCTACATGGGGAGCAAGTCAGAGCACTTTCCTGCCCCATCTTCAAGATGGTGGTGGGGTGCCTCTCTTGTCCCCTTCGGTGGGAACTTGCCTCTGTACTCCCTCCACAGCCCCTACTGCCAGTGCCTTGAAGTGGTCAGGCAAAGCCTGGAGCCAGCAGTCTCTCCTACCTATGGTGAGGGAGAGCCTGGGGTGACATTCTCTCCCTGCCGCTTTTCACAGGAAAACTTCTGTCCATTAAAAAAAAATGGCACTCAGCTTCTGTGACCTCAGAAGAGCCAGGGACCAAGCAGAGAAGCCTCAGCACAAGCTATTGCAGTAGGGGCCTGGCCACTTGTTCTTGAGCTGCCACTAAGACAGTCTCTCCCAGCATTTTCTTCCCAGGGAGGGTTTTGTTGATTTATTAACAAAAAATGAAAGAAAATGGAACTTGGCTTCTGCATCCCAGGAATCGCTAGGGTCCAAGACCACCAGCTGTGGCACCAGCCACTGCACCAGGAGAGCCCTGGCTGCTAGCACCCTAGCCCTCACTCAGTCAGTCACTCACAGGCCCATTCGCTAACCAGCACATACACAAAATTTTCCATACACTCACCCGCTCACACTGGAACTCACATAGTCTGACTGGCTTGACTGCCATCTTCCCCCTGGTCACTACAATCTTTTTAAAATAAATGTTTTACCACTAAAAGTGGAATGTAAAGAGCCTTTCACAATATGGTCCTTTTTTACCCAAACTGACTTACATAGTCTTATTTGCAGCCATTAAAAATTCCATCAATCAATGTCATAAATTTTATTTTCAAGCATGATACATATTTTAAAATATATGAGACAGAACAAAGTTCACAGTATTTACCTAGATAGTTACGAGTTCTGTTCTTCATTCTTCATTTCTTGTGTTCCAGGTTTCTAGCCAGTATCATCTTCCTTCTCTCTGTGGAATATTTTTATAGCAATTCTTTTAGAGCATATATATATGGAAATTTTTTGTTTTCATATAAAGAATGTGTTGTTTTTCTGTCATTACTTTCAATATTTTTTCTTTGTCTTAATTCTGCAGTTTGATTTTGGAGTATCTTGACATCAGTTTTTTTCCTTTATCAAGAATTTCTATGTTCCACCTTTTTTTCTCTCCTTCTGGATGGCCAATGATATAAATGTTAACCCTGTTGATATTGTCCCACAGGATACAGTCTCTAGTTTTTAAATTAGTTTTATTCTTTCTGTAATTTGAAGTGGATAACTTATTTTAATCTAGCTTTAAGCTAATTATTTCTTCTGTAAGCTCCATTCTTCTACTGAATCAGTCCAACAAGGACTTTTTTATTGTTTTTAATTTAATTCTTTGTTCTACAACTGTAATTTGACCCTATTCTATGTCTACTACATTTTGTGCTGATGCTTTTTTATCATTCCATTTGTTTTCAAAATATTTACTCCTATTTCTTAGGGTATTTTAGTAATAACTGCATATTGTCTCTGCCTATAAATCCATTATCTGTGTAATATTTACATTGAAATCTGTTAATTATCTTTTCTCACTAGAGTTGAGATTTTTCCTTACTCTACATATACCAAGCAATCTTAGATTGTATCCTGAACATTTTGAATATTATATTATGAGACTCTGAGACTTATTTAAATCTCTTGGGAAATGTTGATGTTTCATATTGGGGGTAATTCCATACTAGCTCAGTCATTGAAGGCTGTTAGGATGGGACAGTGTTAGTTTTCTTGCATTGGCCTTCAGGTTCAGTAAGAATAACCTTTCAAGGTTCCAGAAAAGCCCTCAGCTACAGAGACACAGATATCATATCAGTAGTTGGAAGATGGCCAGAGTACTTTGAAATGGTAGAGTCTATGGGATATGATGGATTCTGACAGTGTCTGCTATGCTATGATTGTATTTTGAGATAATAATCTGTTTCCACCTTAAATGGTTCTCCATTCCATGTCATTTAAGTGACTCAATCTGTCTGTCAGTTCCACTATTTTCCTTTGGGAAAGAAAATATGAATGAGTGGAAATCTGTAAGTCTTTCTGGATTTTGTGCACCCAGTGTTTAAGCCTTTTGTGATTTAAAGGTATAAACACATTGTCTCAGCAAGAAGTAAAAGCTGTGATTAGCTGGGGTTTGCTGTGTAGCCAGAAAACCTCCCACCTCCTATTGAGACACTGGGAGGTGGTCTAGGTGGTCAGACCTCTCTGTTCTTCCATCTCAAATGCTAAGGAAACTGGAGCCTCTCATATGAAGGGTGGCCCAATGGAGCTCTGTCAACTGGGGCCCACAAGTCTCTGGAGACTATTTTTTCTCAGAATCTGCTGTTTTTAGATCTTTGCTCTGGGTATTCTTCAAGTAGAGACATTTTTGCATCAGTTTCAAGTGGGACCTAAGGTCTTCATCTTGGGTATACAAGGCTTATAGTGACTGATAGCTCAAGAGAAAAACAGTGTAGAGCTGGAATAGAGGAGAGGAAACCTTTACTAATGGTAGCTTTTCTCAAAATCCTTATCTTTCAGATTCTTGAGGATGATAACTTTTTTTGGTCTCTCAATTTTATTCTGTCAAAAAAGTAGTAGCCTGTTCCCTGTTATTTCATTTATCCCTGGCTTTGTTTGTACGATGTTTCTCTAGGATAGAAACTTAGGAATAAAATTAGTACATAACAGGTTACCTGCATAATTAATGTGACCAAATACTACCAAAATTTTCTAAGATATTTCCCCCGAAGTTATACTAAAATAATTTCATTGAAATTACTTTGTATTGTATTCCAAGAATTTTGTTTTCCCTTCCATTTGGAGCTAAAACAGGAGTTAAAACCTGAAAAACAGGTACAAAGGTTATAAACAGAAACTATCACAAATATCATAGGTATTGAGAATTGTATTCTTGTTGATTATAAGTACATCCTCAGCTACTCATTTCTGTAAAGTGAGGAGCATAAGAGCCAGATTTCAATGGGACCCACAAGTGGTTTGCAGTGAGGAAGTGGGTGCTGAAATAGAAGAAATTATTAGAATTTTGACTATAAAGAGAAATGAAGATCAAATGGTGTTTCAAGGAGAAAAAAAGGCTGAGAATTTAAAGAAGTATTTATACTATGAAATTTGCATAAGCTAGGGAAGAAAAGAATGGGAGGTCAATTTCTAGTTCTTTTAGAAATCACCACACTGTTTTCCATCGAGGTTGAACTAGTTTGCATATACCTGGAGGAGTTCAAGTCATTCTACAAAAGCGATAGTCTGCACATGCATGTTTATTGAAGCATTATTCACAATAGCAAAAACATGAAATCAACCAAGCTGCCCACTGAAACTGGTCTGGATAAAAAATGTGGTACATATACACGATGGAATATTACATAGCCATAAAGAAGGACAAACATATGGACTTCACAGCAGTTTGGATGGACTTAGAACCTATAATACTTAGTGATCTATCACAGAAACAAAGAACTGAGGACCACATGTTTTCAGTCATAAGCAGACCCTGAACATTTACCATAATACTATAAGAAAGAGACTGGCAGTAGCAGGATACTCCCAGAAAAGGGGAGGGGCACACAACATCAATAAGGGTACTTGATCTCAAACCAGGCAAAGTGGGGACAAAAGAGAGGCCCAGACTTCACCTATACAATGACCACTTGTATACTTAATCCTGAATTGTACCCCACATCTTTCAAATAAAAAAGGAAAAGAATGGAGAGAAAAAGATGTTAAGTACAAGAAAGGAATAATTAGCAAAGTAAAGTTTCAGAGGAACTCCAAGAAAATAGAAATAAGAATACAGATAAAAAGGGTAAACAGTACCAAATATGTGTGTGGACAAGTCTCCCTCTAAATGAGAGGATAAGAATAAGAGGAAAGGTGTGGAGATGTAGGGAGAGAGACACGTAGGCAGAGGGAGGGAGCCCATGTCTAATAGCATCTTAGGTTTGTGGAAAAAGTTGTAAGAGTGTACAGGATCATTAGGTCAACCTATCACAGAAAAGCTCTTGCTAATAAACCTTCAGAATATTGGAATTCAAAAATCTTTGAAAGGTTTTCCTTAATTGATCTCATTCATTTTAATGGTCTGTCAACTGGTCTAGTGCAAGATCCTCTTTTGCCCTTACACTTCTATTCTACTAGCTCAGCCCACATGAAATGAGGATTTGGAGACTGTAAAATTATGGCTTATGTTTCAATCATTGGTTATTGTTGTGTGTCTTGCACAAGAGTCTTAATCTCTTGGAGACATAATTTTCTTAACCATAGGATGAGGATAATATCTCCCTAAAATGACTATGGAGTTGATTAATGAAAAAATGTGAAGACACTTTGTAAATGTTATGGCACTAAACCAATATGAATTGCTTCTTTGTTTTTATTTTATTGTCTGACCATCTCTTCCACTTTTTTATGGGATGCTGCATTATTATCCAATTGTTTCATTCATGTAAACATAGTTTACCCAGGAGGGCATCTAACAGGTTCAGTGATTAAGATTTTACTTGCTCACAGAGTGTTCCACTTGGCAACAAGGGCAAGGATGGAGAAGAAAGTATGAAAGCACAGATTTCTTACATGGAATCTAATCATTCTATACTCTACAACCATCCAATATTTTGCTGGAGTATAAGCAGGTGTTTAAAATCTACTATAATATGACATTACCAAATGATGCAGATGGCACTCAAAAGAACCTGAACTTTAATTGGAAAGAAACACAGATGTAAACATATGAATAAAAATACAAGAACCACATAACCACAGAAAGTATAGGGACATCCAAGGGAAAAAAAGGTATCATTGTGGTCTGAAATTGAGATGAGTTGTAAAACAACAAAATTTCAAATTTTATGTAGATCACATTCCTATCTTCCAACCCAAACAGACTATCATGTCTTGAAGCAGAGGATAAGGCCTCAAAGCCCAGGACAGCACCTGTTCTTCACAACTCCTTCTCTCCATTCCTGGCAATTCTGCAGAAAACCCTGAGGCACCTCTGCAGAAGTCTGGAGTTTAACAGAGAGAAAGATGATTGGATGAAGGGGAAATGAGGAAAGCGATGAAGGAGTTTGGACATTTGAAAATGCGTAGAAAATAGGGGAAATCAGCATGGTTGTCACTGAGGTTTCCTGCTCCCCTGGTGCTATAGGTGACAGGGTACTTACTTGGAGCAGTTGTGGGTAAGTAATATGGAAATCTATGAAAGAGTTAAATTGTGGAGGGTTTTAAATACTTTGTCTAAAAATCCAGCAAGTGGGAAATCCCAATAATTAAACCAATAGACCAGAGAACCCTCAGCATATGATCTTGGTTCATCCCCAGAGAATACCTGATATTACATCTGAGGGCTGGAACAGAGAATCAGTCCATGCATAACTTATAGACATCACATTCAGAAATCCCATCTTCTTTTCTCCTCTCAACACACAGACTTGAAGAGATTTCAATGATTTGGGGACATAAAAATTAGCTTCTAATTGTAAACCTTTTAAGGTGTCTTCCACAAGCAATGAAGAGTTATTAAGGTTTTTTAAGCGGGACAATATGATTAAAAGGATAAGTCTATTTTCCCACTCATAGGCAAGGGGGTCGTGTCTACACTCTCTATGTTCAGGTATTTGTGTGTGTTGCTATAAATGTTTGCATGTTTATATACCTTTATGGATTTTATTTACAAGGAAGTCTAAGGGTAGGAATGCTGCACTGAATTTCTTTCTCCCAAGGTCAAGGAGACAATTTGCTCAAAGCAAATAGGATAATTCAGAAAGTTTTATTGCCTTTCAAATGAGAGAATTGGGTTAGTTATGATATCAGATCAACCCAAGGTTTCTTATGGGTGTGAAGCTGAGAGAGCGTCTTAAGACACCTATTGATTTTTTAACTTTAACATTTATTTTATTTTATTAACTATATGTTATTTTAGAATCCAGGACTATATGGGAAGATTTGTTATATATGTATGTTGCACAACAGCAAGGTTTGGGCTCCTTGTGAACACCCTACCCCTGCCTAGTGGTGAGCTTGGTGCCCAATGGATGGTTTTATAGCTTTTATCCCTCCTCCCTCCCTATGCCCTTTAGTAGTGCCCAGTGTCTCTTCCCTATCCTTGTGCCCTTGTTTGCCCAGTGTTTAGTTCCCACTTATGAGTGAGAACATGCAGTATTTAGTTTTCTGTTTCCATGATAATTTGTTTAGAACCTATTGTGTTCCTTAATCTTAACTGGTGGCTGGTGAAAATTTATCTCATAGTGCACTAAAGCTGTGTGTATATACACACTCACATGCATACTCATGTGCCCACCTATATTCCCTCAGACAAGCTGTAACTCAGATTACTACACGTAGACCTGGTGAATTGGAAATTTCTGAAAAGTGACAACAAATTTGCCTCAATACTGGTAGAAGGATAGAACTATGGAGTTGACCTAGCTCACAAAAGAAAGTGAACTTTGCCTAAAAGGATATAAAATTTCAGCAGAATAAACATACACCTACACAATGATAAAGGGAAATTAAGCTAAGAGCTTATTATTTCTTGGTTCTGTGATTTAAAAAGAAAATTCTGAAATTCTCAGTATAGAACCCCCCATGGATTTCCCTATTGGAATTAAACAAATGGTAATAGCCTGCATTATTTTTGTCCTTGGAAGATGGAAGTGAGGAAAATCTTAATGAGTCTTAATTGTGGGTGATGATGGTGAGAGGTGAGTAGCAGAGACCTTGTGTGTGAAGTCACTCCTCAGGCTAAAAAACCCATGTGTGAAAGCTAAAATCGAAGAGACTATCTTTGGTTTTTCTTGACAGTTAATTAGAAAAGGAAGTAAATCTTGTTTTAAAGGTATACAACCAAAATTTTCTCTAGTTAGTGGTGAGGGTGGGGAAGTTTCATAGTAGCTAAGGTGAATTGAGACTCAGTATCTTTCTCTTTCAAATTCCAGAAGAAGGGGTCAGAATCTTCCAATGTTCCTTTGAAATGTCAAAACTCAACCTTAATAATCCTGGCCTTGTGCGGCAGCCCTGCATACCAATGGAGCTGGGAAGCTGACAGTCAGGCTGGCTTCTCTCTGACTGAATGAACTCACAAGGGCAGCATAGCCTCTTTGTTGGGGGTGGAGGATGGAATTTCAAACATCTTTACTGATTTAAACTAAGGAAGAGGGACAGTCCTGTGAATTAGTGATTAATGTGAATTATTGAACAATCTTTTGAAAATTTCATTCCAGGATGTCTATACACACTGAAGGTTAGATGGGCACAAAAAGACATGCTCTTTTACCAAGCAGGTTCGTGGACTTCCTGGGGTTATATTTTTAAAGAATGTGTTTTATTACATTAAAGTAAATACCAGAACATGAGCTCACCTAGCAAATGACTGTCCTTTAGAGACCTTAGTTTATAAAAGAGTAGATAATAGTTATTGTCTGGCAATGTATCAATTGCCCATTTGCTGATCAAAACAAGTCATAAGCTTGAGTAGACATAAAAAGTACTTTCCAAATCGTAAGTGTTCTTGTATCATTTATGAGCTGAATTGTGTACCCCTCCCCCCAAATTAATTTATTGAAGTCCTCAACCCTCACTACTCAGAATGTGACTGTATTTGGAGATGTGGTTTTTAAAAAGAAAATTGAGTTAAATTAAAGTTCTTAGGTTTGGCCTTAATCCAGTATGACTGGTGTTCTGATAAGAGGAAATCAGGACATAGAAACAAACAAAACAAAGACCATGTGAAGACACACGGACAAAAATTGCCATCTATAAGCTAAGGAGAGAGGCAACAGAGAAGACAACTCTACCTATACCTTGATCTCAGACTTCTATCCTCCACAATAATGTTCTGTTGTTTAAGCCACCCAGTCTGTAACACTTTGTTGTAGTAGTCTGTTATGAACTGAATGTTTATGTCCTCCTAAATTTCATATGCTGAAGCCTTAATTCCCAGTGTGGCTGTATTTGGTGATGGCACCTCTAAAGAAGTAATTAAGGCTAAAGGAAGTCAGAGAGTTGGTGTCCTTAAAATAAAAGACACTAGGGAACCAGCTTTCCTTTTCCTTGCACAAAAAAAGAGGTCATGTAAGGACACAGCAAGATGGTAGTCACCTACAAGCCAAAAGAAGAGACCTCGAAAAGAAACCTATCATGTTGGCACCTTGATTTTTGACTTCCTGGCCTCCAAAACTAAATTTATATTGTTTAAGACACCCAGTCTGTAATATTTTGTTATGGCAACCTGAACAGACTAATGCACAGTCTTAACAAATGAATATATACCATATTTGCAAAAGTTAGATTTTTGGATTAGTCCCATTCCTAGGCCTCTTGCAGAGATCAGAAACTGAAAGTTATATAACTGTATAAATAAGACTTTATAGTAAACAGGAAATTGGAACAGATAATGAATCATCGGGTACCCATTTTTTGAGCAGTCATATATTTTCTGACATTGATTTTCAAAATATTTTGCTATGAAGTCTTTTCCCTCAAAACTTTCAAATTAGAGTTGAACTGTATTATTATTTTATGTATATTCAATTGTACTTAATATTTATAATTGTTTTATTAGTATTAATCTATATTACAATATATTTACATGTTCGTGAATTTTTCAAAGTACCTGTATAAGTTTATTATCTCATTTACATCTCTCATATGTCTGGGACACAGAGACAAATGTGCTATGGTTTGAATACCTCCCCTTCAAAATTCATGTGTTGCCAATATGATCAGATTAAGAAGTGGGGTCTTTAAGAGGTGATGAGGTCATAAGAAGTCCTTCCTTTTCAATGAGATTAAGGCTTATATAAAAGACTATTCATACAGCGTTTGACTAGCTTGACTGCTTTCTGCCACATGAGGACACAGCAAAAAAAGGCTTCATCAGACACTGCATCCTGGTGCCTTGACCTTGAATTTCCCAGCCTCCAGAATTGTGAGAACATAAATTTAATAATTTTTAATAAATATGTTCTTTATAAATTACCCAATCTCAGATATTTTGTTATGGTAACAACAAACAAAAGACACCATGGAAACCTGAATTTGAGAGGAATTAAGTAAACTGCCCAAGGTTTTAGAGATAGGAAGGATGTATACCCACTAGTAATAGTGGTTGTGTATTGGGGAGAGATGAGGGACTTTTTCGACATGACAAGGATTTAAGTCATGCCCATAAAGTAAAAAATCTTTAGGATGATCTTTTAAAATTATTGTTTACATAAATATAACAAAAAAATCAGTTGACTAAAACAACAACACAATCATAAAAGTATTAAAACAAGAAGTAGAGCCGGGCTCGGTGGCTCAGCCTGTAATCCCATGCCTTTGGGAGGCTGAGGTGAGTGGACTGCCTGAGCCTGCGGGTTCGAGACCCGCCTGGGCAAGCGAGACCTCATCTCTACAATAAATCAAAAAATTAGCTGGGTGTGGTAGCGCGCGCCTGTAGTTCCAGCTACTTGGAAGGCTGAGGCGGAAGGATCGCCTGAGCCCAGCAGGTCGAGGCTGCGGTGGCCGGGAGCGGCCACTGCACTCCAGTCTGGGCGACAGAGTGAGACTCCAACTGAAAAATAAAAATAAAAAATAAAAAAAAATAAAACAAGAAGTAGAATCCAACTTGTTGAACCCAGACCTAACATCCCAAACTCAAGACCCTTTGGCTCTCTCCATTGACATTTTCAACCTGATCCTGAACATGAAAAACCTTTTTTTCCAACTCCTCGTTAGGGGTGACTACTAGAAAAGCATATGGGCATTTTGGAGAAAATGCTGATTCCTGGTTCAACTGTTGGTACAAATACTACCTTAGAGGTGAGAATAAGGAGGCTAGAATACTAGATTGTTCCAACCGGCCACTTTCTGGGAGGAGGCAGGTATCTATCTCTTGTGCTCTGTAGCAATGTGGTAGGGGAGGGGTTGTGTTCGGCGTGCTCCCCCACAACTTTTTAATTCACATTCTTTACAAGTCAAAGTCTTAACTTTAATGGGAAGGCATAGTCCTTGTTCTCAAAGGTTTCCCTTTCTAGGTATAGGAACAGAATGATCACATTGTCAGAGATAATTTAAAGTCCAAGAAACACTCAGCACATGCCTAAAGAAAAGTGTCAATATTCATCGGACTTAAGCCTCCAGTTGTTAATGGACTAATGGCAGCACACCAAGTGAGAAGGAAAGAAGAGAGTAGGTAATTATTCTTAGGTAGGCATGTTAGCACCTGAGATTTGTAACTGTCCTATGGGTCAGAGATTTTGCAAATGGCTCCCAAATCTAGCTGTAAATAAAAATCAACTTGTGGGTAGGCTACGAAGAAATTTATATGCCAGAGTTCTGTGCAAAATTTGGAATCACATTTGGACTATGGTATATCATTCAACTAGAGAAATCCAAGTATGAGAAAATGCTTTAATAATAAAAAACTCACCAAATAAAAATAACAATAGTCTCAAGACAGAAAATCTCAAGATAGAAAGAACAGAAGTCTCAAGGTAAGAATGAGTACTGAGCAATGCATAATAAATATAAATGGATATTGATAATACAAGTAATTGTAACATACATTTTAATTAAGGATACCAGAAGTATTCAAGAATAGTGTCAAATGAAAGTTCAAAACAACACAGCAAAGCTACAAGAAAAGTATGTAAAAGCAAAGGGTAGTTTGCATGTCTCCTGCATAATAGTGGTGAATAAAGGTGTGAAAAGGTGAGAATAGAGGTTCCAGCTAATGAAACTGACTTCTTAAAAGAGATCTGGGAATTCAGGCATTTTTAAAGCTTTTCCAGCAATTCTGGTATGGCTAATCAGCAGGCAGGCTATAGGAAACAACTGATTTAGAAAAGTATTCCTAAAACTGAAAACAAGCATGCTCTTATTGCTCGTATATTCCAGAACAACCTTAGATAACTGGAGGCAAAGACACTTTCCCTGCCTTAATTCCAATTCGAATAGGTAGAATTTCATGTAACATAACAATAACAAAAAAGAGTTCTAAAAGGTTGATTCTGAATATGCTGTGTACTTGGACTTTGCTTTTCTTACAAAAAATATGAACTATATTAAATGGACTATAATATCACTGATAGCTTCAAATTTAAGTGAATTTATAAAGTGTCATAATTTATATTGAGTGGTATTTACAGAAAATGCAGAATTCTGTTCAGGAAATCATCATAAGCCCATCATCTGGACTTGACGTAGGCTTCTGGAGAGGAGGAAGGAGGCATGATTTCATTTTTTCAAGTCTCCCCTATTTCTATAATATTTTATTTACCCCAGACTCATAATAAATGCAGATTTTTTTGAAAAGGTAGTGAGTCTATGAAAACAAATTTCCTTGAATGTATCTAAAAAATACAAGATGAAATAAAATCATAAATGAAATAATTTAGTGCTATTCTAGGCTGGTAACCATTGGCTAAAAGGCCATATCTTAAATTGGAATGTCTAGAATATATGAATCCAAGTAGATTTCTCAGAAGCCTTGCTGAAAACAAAATAGCAAAGAAACAGTGACAAGGGGAACAGAGGGCAGAATGAATAAAAAGTGGAGGTGAGGTTTTATGATAATTTTGCAGTCATAAAGTCATCAAATTTCAGGTTTGGCAGGAACCCCAAAGGTCATTCCTGCCAATCACACAGCTGATGCTTGAAAACCCTAATTTTGCTACTCTCTAGTGAGATGACTCAGTACCTCTGAAGACTCCACTTCCCCTCCTTGGAATGCTGTAACTATAAAATGTTTCCTTCTATAGAGATTTGTTCCATCTCCCTGATACTTTCTCTCTTCACTTCTGTTTTTCACGTGGACCAATGATGGCTTAAGTCTTATCTCTTTTGTATATCTCAAACTTTGTATACTTGAAATTCACTATAACACACACATGCCCACACACTCACTCACTTCCACCTCCACAGAATCTTTTTTTTAATCGAGAAAAGAAATCCTTAATACTCTTAGATAGTCTTCAAATAGTGTGATTCTTAACCTTAATATTTGCCCAACACCCCTCCCCCACCATCAAGTTCCTTTAGTTGAATCTCTCTTGGAATGTGAAGCTTAGATTTGAGTAATCAGAATTGTTTGGTGATTTTAGAATAGGGACAGTTTGGATTGCGGTCAAGATGGCGGCAACACAGGCGGAACTGTGAGATTCTCCGAATGTGAGTTCCCCAAAAAGTCTCTTGCCCTCCTTCCCCTACCCCACTGCCCACAGCTAGACGCATTGGTCCGAGGCTCAGGGACCCCC
>CAUYQG010064266.1:0-19435 GCA_963574415.1 Tarsius wallacei | reverse complement strand
GCACGCGGGGACGCGTGGGGACCTCGCTGCCCTGCGATTCCGACTCAGATCTGGGGCGGGCCTGAGAATCGGCATTTTGCACCTGCTCCCCAGAGGGTCGAGGCTGGGGTGGCCGTGAGCGTGCCACTGCCCTCCAGCCTGGGCGACGGAGTGAGACTGCGACTTCAAGAAATAAAATAAAAATAAAAATAAACGTTTGGTTACATTTGAAAGCAATTTCGAGCCTGCCTTGTCCCGAGCACCTGAACAGGGAATGCGATTGACAAAACGAGACAGCCAAACCACTGCCAAGGCCCAATGAATTTTAAAAAACCCTTTCACTTGCGGCAAGACCAAAAAAAAAATACGTTTTATGAGCGATGTGGCTGCGTTGACGTGACATCGGGCGATCTCCCTACTCCTCGCCACCCAAAGCCCTGCCTGGCATCGCCTCCGGGGAGCAGGTGCAAAATGCCGATTCTCAGGCCCGCCCCAGATCTGAGTCGGAATCGCAGGGCAGCGAGGTCCCCAAGCGTCCCCTCGTGCAGCCCCCGAGGCCGCGCGAGCAGCGAGAGACCCCCCCCCCCCCGGCTCCACGAGCTCGGGCCCGGATCGCGGCACCCACTCCCCAAGACGCCCGCCGCCCCCACGCCAGGATGGACGCGGATGCGGGCGAAGGACCCGGACCACCCTTCGCGCTGGAGCCGACCGGACCTCAGCGTACCCGCTCCGAACGCTCGGGGGCGTCGAAGGCCGGAGAGGGAGGCGTGCTCACTTCATTAATTCGGGGAACGGGGAGGCAGGCCGGTCCCCTCCCACGCACACGGGACCCCCGCGGCTCTGGCCCCCCGCCCCCAGCTCCAGTCCCGGGAACGACTATTTGCCAACAAAGAGCGGCCACGTGCGGGAGGCGGAGTCCGAGAGCCAGATATCGCGAGAAGTGAGCTCCCGCAGAGGCTTTGACAGACGCAGGCGCACTACAGCTCCCGCCCCCCGCCCTCCGCGCTGGGGGCAGCCGCCGCGGGAGGTGGGGCGGGATAAAGCTCGCGAGACTTCATCGCAGCGCCGCCCCTTCTTCCTGTCGGGGACCGGAAGTGCGGTCTGCGGAGGGTCTCTGGCGCGGGGTCGGCGCTGCCGCCGCGCCGCTGGGCCTCGGTTCTCGTCGCGGCTCCTCGGGTCCCGCTTCGCGGCGCCTGCCCTGGACCGAGGTGATGGGGGACCCCAAGGAGGCCGGAGCCGAGGCTCCGCCGGCCGGGGCCGCTGTCCCGGAGAGGCTCAGCCTGCCGTCCCAAGGCGAGTCGGAGGAGCCTTCCGCCCAGGTGAGCCCTCGGTGGGGCGGGACCGCCGGGCCGCGGGGAGCGGCGGGCCGGCTCCTCCGGGGAGGGATGTCACGGCTCCCGGCGGCGGCGGGCGCCTCCCCACGCCTCCCTGGCGCCCGGGGACGGGGAGTGCGGGAGGCCCTGGCGTTCCAAGCAGCCCCGGCAGCCGGCAGGGGCGAGGAGGCACGGGCTGGGCGGTCAAGGAGGGTCCGTGCGAACGCGCAGGCCCACGGGGGCGCCCAGGCCTGCGGAGCTGGAGGGGAGGGGGCGTGGGGGCCGCACGGGCGCGGGGCCGAGCTCCCTCTCGCCGGGTGCCGAGGGTTGGCCGGGCCGGGAAGGGCCCGCGTGGCAGGTGCCAGCGGCGAGCACGGACCCCGGACGTGCCTCGGGGGCGAGCGAGCGGGGCGCCCCGGCGCCTTCCCGCGGAGTCACAGGCTCGGAGTGCCTGACGGAGCGATCGCGAAGCAGTTGCTTCAAAACCGAAAAGCCCCGGATACCGTCCCGGGCGACTCTGTGAGTGATGTACGCCGTCGAGACTGAATTCCGTCTCTCGTGCCGAACACAGGTTTTTACTACGTGCTGCATTGGGCGGACATGACACTGGATCGAGCCTCTTTGGTTTCTGCCTCTTCGCTTTCTGTGGTCAAATTTTAAGAGGCGGGGTGGGCCTGTTTTCCAGCAGAAATAACCCTCGCCATCATCCTCTGTGGCTCGTGGTTTTTTCTCGGATGTTATGTGTAAAGAGAGCCAAGTAAACGTGGCGATTTGTAATGGAGTTTATTGAGTGCTGTGAGTAACGTGTGGTTTGCGTTCCTGGTGATGCCTGATGCGACTGACGGGTTCTTGTTTTCTTTTTGTAAAGGTGAGGTTTTTTTCATCGCTGTTAGTGTTCGTTAAAACTTAATTCATTATGTCAATTAGGGTTCGGCTTTATTTCTTGGAGGCAATGAAGTGAAGAGCCGAGCTGTGGTGAAATACTCTTCTGCCCCTCCTCGAACAGCATTTGCACGCCTGGAAGAGAAAACAGACTTGAAACTCCCACCTGCCAACTGGTTACGAGAGAGTGCCAAACTCGGGCCCGCAGGAACTACCATTCTTGGCAACAGTAAGAAAAGCAAGCCATTTTCAAGGTAAATGTTAACTGATGGCGTTTTTACCTGCCCTCCAACCCAACTTAAAACTTACGTGCTTTTCAGTTTACTATGTGGTGCACATTAACTTGTTAAGATTTCTCTTTAGAGAAAAAAAATCACATTTGACTTTCAGTCTTTTTTTCCCTCTGATAATAGATGGTGTTACAATACGAAGATATCAATTGCATGTCCTTCTTTCAAGTCTGCATTATGTTATTAACACAGATGAGTTTTAACCACCAAAGTTCAGACAGTCATTTTATAGTAACCAATTTGCAGGCCATTTGAATATGTGAATGCAAAGAATCAGGGTGCCTAATCTGTCTTGTGGAGTTTTTCATTAAATGGTGATTGATTGTCTGGTCTGGAAAAGCCTGATGTAAGATCCCAACACTTGAGTGACCGGCTGAGAAAGGCTGAATAACTTGCCTAGAGCACATGGTAAATCATAAGAGCATGCTTTGAAGTTAGGCAGCCATAGGTAAATAACTCCCTACCACTTACTACCTGGAAAATGGTGACATCAGCTACCTTTCAGGCTTGTAGATTATGAATGTGCCTCATGAGGCATGAATTATGTGCTAAATTAACATTTTCTTCTTTTCCCTTTGTGATTGAGTTGGTGTGGGGTAAATTTTTTTCCACACATATATTTTGTTGTTTTTGTTTTTTGTTTTTTTGAGTTGCAGTCTCGCTCTTATCGCCCAAGCTGGAGTGCAGTGGCATACTCACGACCATCACAGCCTTGACCTGCTGGGCTTAAGCGATCCTTGTGCCTCAGCCTTCCAAGTACCTGGAACTATAGACACATGCCACCACGCCTGACTAGTTTTTGTGATTTATTGAAGAGTTGAGGACTCACCAAGTTTCCTGGGCTGGTCTTGAAACTCCGGGCTCAGGCAATCTTCTTGTCTTGGCCTCCCAAAATGCTGGAATTATAGGCTGAGCCACCATGCCCAGCCTGTTTTTTCACAGAAGTAGTGTATATCACTAGGAACTCAATCTCAGAATGTAAAATCATAATAAATGTTTCTGTTTCTGTTTTTCTTATCTCTTCACCTAAAAAGAATGCAATCTAGAATTATTTTCTTTTGGAGATTTTTTTGGGGGGGGGGTTGTGAATACAGAAAAAAAATTTAAGTATTTTTATTCTAAATGTTTCCTGTGAAATGTTTTTAATGATTATTGCCTTGTTTTATCAAATCTAAGATGCCATTGACTTTAAAACATGCCATTGTTTTATGTACCTCTAAGAAGGAAAATCTTGCCAACTGTAATGGTGATAGAAATCCTGATTTCAGAGATGTTGAAATTTAGGAATGTATATCCTAGAAGCAGTGAAATACAGTATTCTGTTATTAAACACTGCTTGCATGGGTGTGAGCATGACCTTTTAACCTGTGGCTTTTTTCACTTTGGTAGCTTTGGCATGGCGTATGACTTTATTGATTCGGTAGGAAATGATGTGGATGTCGTCTCTGACTCTGAAGTAAGTGTTACTGCTTAATGTTATTTTGGGGATGTTTTGTGCAAGGTGTTTTATGTCGTTCTCTGTTTTGCAGTCTTGAGAAATTAATGAAGAAATAAGATAAAACTATCTGGTGATTGACTATCTTTTTTGTTATTGAACACTAATACTCTTTACCACATTTCCTTTCTTTAAAGAAGTGGGAACAACTCCCAAAACACTGTCAGTGGTGATAATATTAATACTGATGGTTACATTTTCAAAATAGTAATTGAAACTTTATAATATTTGGGATTATTCTGTATATATGTCACCAGTTGAGAATTACAATAATGTTAAAGTCTGTTGATCCTTAGATAGTGACTTTTATCTGATATGCTAAAAGCCTGGGTCAGTGACTCGTATACACTTAACTTTAAGAAATTTTACCATGTAAAAATCACTTGAGCCGGGCACGGTGGCTCATGCCCATAATCCCAGCACTTTGGGAGGCAGAGGTGAGAGGATTGCCTAAGTTCAGGGGTTCAGGACCAGCCTGGGCCACTTGGTGAGACCTCATCTCTACAATAAATTTTTAAAAATCAGCCAGGCATGATGTGGTGCACGGCTGTGGGTCTAGCTACTTGGAAGGCTGAGGCAGAAGGATCAACCGAGCCCAGCTGGCTGTGAGTGTGCCATTGCACTCCAACCTGGGCGACAGAGTAAGACTGCTACTCAAAAAAAGAAAAGTTTGACTATCATTTACATTAACATATAATAAAGTGTAGGTGATTGTAGTTTTAAAGCTCTGTTTTTCATGTGTTTGCATGTAACTCTTTGTTTAAAGTGCAGTTTGCTTTACATTGAATGAAATGAAAATTTCAAAGATTCCAAATCACACTAAAAAGGTCTTTCTAAACCATTTTTTTCTCTTAATTTTTTTAAGAACATAAAAAAGCTCCTGAAGATTCCCTACAGCAAGTCCCATGTAAGCATGGCTGTACATCGCATAGGAAGGACTCTCTTGTTAGATGAGCTGGATATTCAAGAACTCTTTATGAGATCATCTCAGGTAATACTTTTTTTGTGAAAAATATCTAGAAAAGCATTATTTAACAACTTAAGAGCACTAGAAATATGATTTTGCTTCAGAGAAAGGCCAAAGTGGGAATGTAGTCGAGTACTTCAGCAACTAAGAAATGAAAAGTTTCACCGAAGATAGAAAAGTTTTAATAAAGAATAAATAGAAGAAAGAAAACTGGGGGAAAAAAAGGTCGGGCTTGGTGGCTCAGCCTGTAATCCCGCGCCTTTGGGAGGCGAGGTGAGTGAATTGCCTGAGCCCGCGGGTTCGAGACCCGCCTGGGCAACTTGGCGGGACCTCATCTCTACAATAAATCAAAAAATTAGCCGGGCGTGGTAGCGCGCGCCTGTAGTTCCGGCTACTTGGAAGGCTGAGGCGGAAGGATCGCCGGAGCCCAGCAGGTCGAGGCTGCGGTGGCCAGGGGCGGCCACTGCACTCCAGTCTGGGCGACAGAGTGAGACTCCAACTCAAAAAAAAAAAAAGAAAGAAAACTGAGAAAAACCATTTTATTGGTATTAACAACCAGGATTCTCTTACAAGGAAAAGGATGAAGCTAATGGAAAAAGTTGCAGAAGATCTGTGAAATTTAAGACACTAGTTAAGTTTTTGAATTAAAAAATTTTTTCTTTGAGACAGGATCTTGCTCTTTCACCCAGACTGGAGTGCAGTGGTAGGATCATAGCTCACTGCAGCCTCAGACTCCCAGGCTCCAGTGATCCTCCCACCTCAGCTTCCTGAGTAGCTGAGACTACAAGTGTGTGTTACCACACCCTGTTAATTTTGTTTTCTTTTTTTGTAGAGATGGGGTTTGGGGTCTTGCTATGCTGCCAGGCTGGTCTCGAACTCCTGGCCTCAAGTCATCATCTTGCACTGGTCTCCTGCCTCCCCAAGTGCTGAGATGATAGGCATGAGCTACTGTGCCCGACCCTGAAAAATTTTTTTGATGTCTCCATTAAAAGAGACTCTCATGAAACATGACTACATGACTACCAGGAAAAGTGAAAAGTGATAAAAGCTATTCCTGTGAATACATACAGTCATGGGCCCATAGTGACATAATGATCATGGCCATTAAGATTCTAATAGTGTATTTTTACCATACCTTTTCTATGTCTAGACACACAAATACTTACCATTGTGTTATAATGACCTATGATGTTTAGTACAGTCACATGCTGTATACAGGTTTGTAGCCTAAGAGCAGTAGGCTATACCATATATCCCAGATGTGTAGTAGACTAATACCATCTAAGTTTGTGTAACACTTTGATATTTGTGCAACGACGAAATCTCCTAACGACGCATTTATCAGAACATATCCCCACTGTTAAGCGACACATGACTGTGGTTATTAGAATTAATTAATTCTCTTTAAGCCTAGCTTCTCAAGCTGTATGTTGGCAAAGGACTATTTTTGCCACTTGTTGAAGATGGATACTTTTGTAAAATACAATGATGAGTTGCAGTTTCTCAAGGCTTACTCTCTCTTTCTATAATTGTCTTTCACGATGGGTAAAAAAATTGTTCTTGATCCTGCCAGTCCATGGGTTATTTTTTAAAGAATATTCCTATAGTGCTTTGATGAAAGAAAGAAAGTTATAGTGACTTAAGTTGACATTTAAAATAAATGTTTTTCCTTTTGAAAAGACAGTTCCCTTTATTGTAGGAGTATGAGCTGGGCACTGGGTGAGGTCTTGGGACGTGACAGGGAATAAATCGCATGCCTTGCTTTTCAGCAATTCGTAGTGTGGGGTTTTGAATGCATACACAGGTAGTCTCAGTACATTGTGCAAAGTGGAGTTTACAACAGGTGCTGAAGAAAAAGCTACAGAGAAGGGTTCTCTCCCTCCCAGCCTGGCTTAATGAGAAAAGAAGGACTGGGGTTTCCTAAAAGAGGTGGTATGAGTTGAGTCCAGAAAGGTAAGTGTTTCATAGGAATATGTTTAATGAAACAGCATTTAAAAAAATAAAGAGTATTTTCTGTTAAGGAGTAATAGGCAACAGATTATTTTAACTATGTGCGTTGTATTTATTTAATAATTTCTTATGTTATTCAGACTGGTGATTGGACATGGTTGAAAGAGTTTTATCAAAGACTAATTGATCAGAAGTGGCAGAGGAAGAAAAAGAGCAAAGAACACTGGTATCATAAGGCTATTCTTTCCAAGTTTTTATACTACAGGTACTTGGCTATTTATTTATCTTTACCTTAAGAAAAATTAAATTCTGATCTAAAATTTAGTTTGAAACTAGAAAAGTAATAATTTAAGTTTTGCCACTGTGGTATTGTTAATATTTGTCTGATATTTATTTTTTACAAGGTATATGCTTCATTACAGAATCTGGTTTTTATAAATGGGTAGACTGTTGTATAAAATTAACTCCGGTAACAATGTGTTTGTTTGTCTTAAAACTTCTTGTTTGGCCAGTATCAATGGTGATGGAGCCGCTCAGCCTGTCCCATCTACTGCAGAACAGCAGGAATCGCCCAGTTCAGATCAGACAAATGATTCGGAAGGGGCTTCGTGGCCTGCCCCTTTTGAAATGCCTTCTTCAGTTTCTGAAGATCCCAGTGCTACCAGTCAGGTTAGTTTGTACTTACATGCTAATTTGGTAAGCTCATTTAGGAAGACAAAAGTAATTATCTAGTTTAAAAAAAAATAAAGATGAGCAGGAATAAGAAATATTCTATCAATTTATGTCTCACAATTGAAGAGAAAACTTTTAGTTTTTCACAGTAGTAATTTTCTGTGGTTGGAAATCTGCAATCACTGTATTTGGTAAATCCATTTACTCCTAGAGCTGTATTAGTGTCTAGATCAGATTTTTAATTAACTAATTCTAAATATTTTTATTTATTTTTCAAGAGGGTACAGTTCAGGGTTAGGTATACAAGTGGTCATCGTACAGGTAAAGTTTGGCCTCCCTTTGGTCCCCACTTTGTCAGGCTTGAGATCAGGTAGCCTTATTGATGATGTGTTCCTCCCCGCCCCACCCCCCCCCAGCAGTATCTGCTACTACCAATCTCTTTCTTATAGTTTTATGGTAAATGTTCAGGGCCAGCTTATGAGTGAAAACAATTAGAGAAACCTTCCCATAAAACTCCATAATGAATTTAAATTGTTTTCAAAGTGAGAAAAGGAATAAAGTAGTTAACATGCAAGTCACATAGCGGTAACCACCAAGAGGTGGTGATGTATCGCTGAAAGGGGCCATGGTGGGCACTGGGTACTAGCAGTACTGGGTGCTACCGTGACTTGGGTAATGGTTATGTAGGAAATTTGCTTTGTAATTAGTCATTATACCGTATTATGTTTTATGCACTTTCCTCTATGTGAATATATTTCACTAAAGTGTTTTTTGAAAATTCATTTAGAATTCCGTGTCTTCAAAACCATCACATTATTTTAAAAAGACCACATAATAGAAATACTGCTTGCCTACCCGTCTTGCTCTTTTGCCAGTGTTATCATTTTGCCCTTTGTTTAGGAGTTACTATGAAAATTCCTGGAGAATTCTGAGAACCTGTAGACTTACATGTGAAGGAAACAAACTGCCTCCTAAGTCATGTACTTTGACACATGTGTTTGTATAAATTATTTTTTCACCCTTGGAGCTGCATGTGTGTTTTGGTGGTATCATTTCGCAAATAAGTAAACTAAAGCTCATAAAAAGATGTTTTGTTGTGGTCATATAACTGGTGAAGCCCTCAGGCTAGGGTTTAAAACCAGCTCTTTCTGCCTTTAGAGGCCTGTGCTTACAGCAGTTCTCCACTGTGCCCATGTACTCCACACACAATTAGGAGGGCCCTATAAGCAGGCAGATTGTCTTAGCAATGGCATACCCCTAAGAACTGGCCTGCCAAAAGAGTCTTTTACAGAGTATTTTTCTTACATTATCCTGCCTAAATTTCAACATTTAGAGATTCGTTTATGTTTGCAAGCATCACCTCATAAATTCCTGTTCCAAAACTAAGATTGCTAGTTTGAGGCCTTTGTAGGCAGTTAAATAGGTATCTGTAGGATGGCCTTGGAGCCAAACCTTTATTGAGAACATCTTAACCTTTACAGCCCAGATTCCCAATAAAGCAACTACCTGGGAAATTATATCTTGGGAATCAGTCCATATGCTGATAGCTTGTCTGTGTAAACAAACAATAAAAAAGAGTCCAAAGTTCTCTTAGGTCTCCTGAGGGAGAGGGCAGGACACAGTGGAAGTGCTGGATATCCCCCCACGCTTGCAGTCCCGTACTTCCCAGGCAGGTGCTGAGCCTGGGTCGCATACCCAGAGAAGAAGCGAGACAGAATTTAAGGAAATAAGCAACACACACGTCCGTCTCGGAGTCTACTGAGGCACTGGCATGAAAGGCTTAAAGTAATGTTCCTTAAGGGCAGTACTACTATCCTGATGGTTGGAAAATTGAGTAGTAGACTGAGCTTACCCAGTATCAAAGGGCCTGCTGCCTAAGTATATGCCAAAGTGTATTTCACAGAATATTTTAAGAACAAAAAATGTTCTGAGATTAAATAAGTTTGGGAAACATTATATTTTACAGAGGTGAAATAGATATTTCTGTTGCAGGAATGCTTAGAATTTTGTTTTAGTAACAATAAACACTGTTAGTTTCCAGAAGACAGTACACGGTAAGCATCATTTTTCAAACCTGACTGGAAAATTTTCACTGAGATCCGGGAATGAGTGTTCTGTGAAACATATGTAAGAAATGGTAAACTAGAGACTGTTAAGATGGTGAGCATCTCAAACCATGGCTGGAGTGAGATTTTTTTAGGTTGTGTTTTGTTTTGTTTTCTAATTTTTTTATTTTTAGAGACAGAGTCCTACTGTGTTGTCCAGGCTGGATTCATACTTCTGGCCTGGGCTCAGGAGATCTGCCTCAGTCTCCTAAATAGCTGGGACTATAGACTCGTGCCACCACACCCAGGCAATTTCTTAGGAATTTTTTTAATTCAGTAGAGATAGAGTAGGCTGGAAGAGTAATGATAACCAAATTTGCCCAGAAAAGATGCAAAATTTTGAAGGCTTAGAATAATCTTTATCTCATGTAAGTAAGATCTAAATGTGATTAGCTTCTTATAGTAACTGTGATAATTAAGAGCTGAAGCAAGACACCCAGTGATGAGTATTATGATTTGTATTAGCCTAATTCACAAAGGTAGATTTGTGGTGTGTGCTTTGAACATTTAGGTGATACTTTTTTAAACAGGTCAATTTTAAGAAATGCTGGCATCAGAATCACTCCTTATCCTTGCACTTTTCACAGGGAAGTGAGCCTCTTGAACCCTCATACATAGTAGGCCATGTGGCCTCAGCACCCAAAGAACAAAACTTGACTACTTTGTTCAGTGACGGGGAACACAGTCAGGTATGCTTTCCATGGTGTTGCAGTTGAGACAACCAATCCCCAGTCTACTTCATCATTTAGAAATTAGTCTGAGTTGGAGTTGGCAGGGAAAAAACCCACTTGATCCTAAGTTGCTTTCTAAACATCTCATATCTTGATCTTATATCTCTGGGACTTCAATTTCTTTGCCTCTTTTGTCTTTACCTTCTTCTGGTCTTTCTGTGGATCATGGCAGGAGATTATGGATCTCGTTTTTTATTGTATTCCCTCCTGTTTTAAATCACAGGGTCTTAAAAATGATTTTGTTCGGAATATTCTGTGGACATTTGAAGATATCCACATGTTGGTCGGCTCCAACATGCCTATATTTGGAGGAGGCAGATATCCAGCAGTCAGCTTACGTCTCAGGTAAATCAACATCACACCCCTCCCTAAGTTTATGGTATTTAAATACTTCCCTTAGAGTCAGTGTTCCATCTGCTTTCCCTTACATGTTCAGGTATCCTCCTTTTTTTCTACCTGCCCTCTTCCCTCACCAATTGAAATGGCCACAATAAAAGGAAGGAGCTGTTAGCAGCAAATGCTGCAAGTCCTCATTCTAGACCTAATTTGATAGAGACGGAGGTCTGTTGGACTGGTCTAGTCTGTGTCGGAATCTACAACTTGTGACAGTACAAGAGATTTCATTAGTGAAGGAGGTGGTTTACCAGCTTCCCTGTAACTCATTGTGAGCATTCTTGGTATGCGCCACGTGTATTTGTTCTAGCGTCAGCATTACCGTGTATGGTGGTCAGTATGCAGTGGGCTCACAGTCATCTCCTATCATATTTCCTTCTATTCTTACTGAAAACTTACTGATGCCATTTAGAAATACAAAGCTTTTGGAAAGATGTTAAATATAACACAAACAGAGCTACATGTGCTTATCTCATAGGAAATAGCTGATACGGCATTTTCTATCAATGAAAAATAGCTGAAAATACTTAAGTGGGAAAATACATCTCAGATAATTTATTAAGGAACACCTTAATTAAACAAAATAACACTAGAAATGTATATTTTTAGGGATAACAACAAACCAATTAATGTGCTAACTGGAATTGACTATTGGTTGGACAACTTGATATGCAATGTACCAGAGCTTGTGATGTGTTTTCATGTAAATGGAATTGTACAGGTAAGATACAGTGTGACTTTTCTAATAATCTCTCAAATGTAAATTGGTGCAGAGAGTTCCTCACTAAAATATTTAAGGCCCTTAAATGTCAAGGTGTATTTTTGGCAGGGGAGATAGCTGTGAATAAAGTGTATTTGAGTGTTTTCATATTTAAGTTGGTATCAGAATTCTACATGTTGCTTGAGTATAATTTTACAAATCATTTGTGGGAAGGTCATGAATATACTAAAACCTATATTCGTAGCCATAGAACTCTAATTTGAATGTCAAGTACCTGTAGTGATTAACTGAAGGTGTCTATACAGTAGAAGTGTTTCTTCATTATACAAATATCTGCTCAGTATATGCAAAGTATCAGGGAAATGCCACAGAGAAAATTGCATAAGGTAGATAGCTTGTATAGCAAATTATTATTGAGCACATTCTGTTTAGAAGATACATTGTCCCCTTTATAAATACTAGGAGGTAGCCGGGCTCGGTGGCTCAGCCTGTAATCCTGTGCCTTGGGAGGCTGAGGTGAGTGGATTGTCTGAGCCCGCGGGTTCGAGACCCGCCTGGGCAAGTGAGACCTCATCTCTACAATAAATCAAAAAAAATCAGCCGGGCATGGTAGCACGTGTCTGTAATTCCGGCTACTTGGAAGGCTGAGGCGGAAGGATCGCTGGAGCCCAGCAGGTCGAGGCTGCGGTGGCCGGAAGCAGCCACTGCACTCCAGTCTGGGCGACAGAGTGAGACTCCGACTCAAAAAAAATAAATAAATAAGTAAATACTAGGAGGGAACAGAAAAAGTTTGGTCACTACTCAGAATCTGTGGGAAATAATGATGTGCAGAGAGAACAGTAGGGGACAGTGGGTAAATATTAGAAGTATAGTATATTCACAGAAGTCTGGATATTCAGAGGAAGGGGTGCTCACATCTATTTCAGTCTGGAAGAAAGATTTCGTGGAAGAAGTGGCATCTTAACTGGGTCTTGAATGATAGCTAGCATCTCAAAAAAATAAGAATTGGATTTTGAAATATATATATATATATATATATATATTTTTTTTTTAATTCCAACCCAGTGATTCTTAACCTGAAGTGTATACACATCAGAATCACTTGTGGTCTCTTAAAAGATATGCTTGCTTGGGTTCCCAGTGTTCCAGGATCAGTAGAATCTGTGTATCTGTCTTTTCAGAAAGCCTCATACATTATTATGACTTGCAGCCTTGAATGAAAATCACTGTTACACCATCTCCCTAAATGGCAACATTTAGTGAGAGACTGGGGTATGGACGGGTAGCAGAAGAGAAGGGAGGGGCAAGTAAACAGTCCATCAGTGAGGGGGAAGAGAGGAAGAGTCAAAGGTAATTCCAGGATTTAGGGACTAGAGTAATGTTACTTAGTAATGATCGCTGAGATAGGAACATTGACATGGTTTAGACAGGGAAGGTAATGTTTTTGTCACATGTTTAGCTTGAAGAAAGCATAAAAATGTCCAGTGAGCATTTTGAAGTTGCGGTCATTAGAGAAGATGAGATTAGGGAAATAAATTGAAGCATTGTCTTTCTAGATACCGTCAAATTTCATCACCAAGGGACTCATTAAAACCAAACATTGGAGCCTTTCCCTATACAGGTGAAAAGGGAAGGGCATTCAGAGAGAGGAGAGAACCAGGATGATGCCATGTAAAATACTCGAGAGGAGTGTTTGAAGGAAGGAAATAATCAACAATGGGGATTTTAGATGAACGTAGAAGGGAGAAAAACAACCTCAGGTGATTGTGTTTGGTCTTGCGTTCCAGTTGATTTGGAGTTTATAGTCTTAGAGTACTTCAGAAAATGTGGTAGAAGGTGTTTAGGGAAGTGTGCACAGAAGACAAACTAGAGAAAAATACAGAGGTACTTTAAAAATAGTGGTAGTGATGTCTCTGCAGCCATTGTTCTTATGACCACCTCCACCACTCTGTGCTCCATTTCTTTAAGGGAAGATAGCCAGGGACTAGTGTCTAGGGAAAGATAAGGCCAGAAACACATATTTTTTAAAAGCTGGCTGGGTAAAGTCTACCTTTGTTTACTATCTTCCTACTTGAAAACCACTGCAAGGCAACTCCCTCAGGTCCCCTCCCACTGTGGGAACTTTTCTGTCCTCTTAATAAATCCTGCCTTTAAAAAAAAAATGAAAAAAAAAAGAAGAAAAGAAAACTACTGCAGTGCAGTAGAAGGAAGGATTCAGCAGTAGAATTTATTCCATGTGAGAACAGAAATAAGATCATGCCTAAATCTGAGGTTCTAAATCTGATAGTGATTCTCCATTGAGAATTATTCCACTTGTAAACCGTCATTGCTGATGAGGGTGGCTCAGATTCCTTTGGAAGAGTGGAGCAGAAAAAAGATTGAACACCACTGGTTTAAACTTTTATGCTGCATATTTAGTTGCTTTTTAGTAAGAATGGTTGTGTTGCTTCGCGTTTTCTCTCAAACTACTTTTCATTGTATTTTACAGAAATATGAAATGATTAAGACAGAAGAGATTCCCAATTTGGAAAATTCTAATTTTTCTACTAAAGTCATAAAAGACATTGCACAGAATATCTTATCATTTCTGAAATCTAATTGCACCAAAGAAGGACATACCTACTGGCTCTTTAAAGGTAGGCTGATTCTTCATGAACAGTAAATGATTGGGAGACTACTGTGAAATGAGGCTTATTTCTTTTTCTTTTTAGCAAGTGGCAGTGATATAGTGAAGCTCTATGATCTCACTACTCTTTGTGAAGAAACTGAAGACAAATACCAAAATCCATTCACAATGCCAGTGGCCATTCTCTTATATAAGTGAGTGCTTCAGGAATTTAAGATGAAGTAGCCTTATGTAAAATTTTAAAGCCTACGCCCGCACTATCCAAGCCAAAGCTGCTAAATACTTTTTAAATTTTCATGGGGGGAGGGGATACACACATGCACACACACACACACATACCCAAGCCCAAAAATATTACTCAACTGGGGGTGGTAAAATTCAGTGTTTAGTTATAGCCCTTATTCTGTTGGAAAGAAACATAAGCATGCCTAGACTTGAGTCTTGCAGAGCATGATGAATGGGGAGTAAAGTTATCACAAACTTTTTTTAGGGTTGCTTGCAATATGATGATGAAGAAGAATCAAAATAAGAAGCACTATGGAACTATCAGAACGTTGCTTCTTAATTGTGTTAAATTGTTGGACAAAAGCAGGCATCCTCAAGTAAGGTTAACATTTACATGTTCTCAAAAATTTCTGGTGTTCCGATGAAGATTTGTTGCCTGGACTGTGAAGTCTCCTAATTCATATTCTGTTCTGTATGTTAGTCATGAACCACATGTGACTATCGAGTACTTAAAATGTGCTTAGCCTGAATTGATATGTGCTATAAGTGTAGAATACACACTGAATTTTGAAGATTGTGTGTTTGTGTGTGTGTGTACACGTTACACGTTGAAACATATTTTATGGCCGGGCGCAGTGGCTCACACCTATAATCCCAGCACTTTGGGAGGTCGAGGTGAGAGAATTGCCTGAGCCCACAGGTTCAAGACCAACCTTGGCAACTTGGCAAGACCTCATCTCTGTAATAAATCAAAAAATTAGCCAGGCATGGTGGCACTTGCCTGTAGTTTCAGCTACTTGGAAGGCTGAGGCGGAAGTATGTCTGAGCCCAGCAGGTCAAGGCTGCGGTGGCTGTGAGCGTGCCACTGTCCTTCAGCCTGGGTGACAGAGTGATACTTCGACTCAAAAAAACAAAAGAAGTATGTTTTATATATGTTGGATTAAATGTAGCATTAAAATTAATTTTACCAGATGTTACTTTTAAATGTAGCTACTGGAAAATTGATTAAATTTCATATGTGGCTCATGTTGCATTTCTCTGGGATGGCACTTTTCAATAAATTGTAATTCTAACAAAGTAGTGCTGTTTTTCCTGTTTTATCGCTATTGGGAGGTAGGAAACTTATTGTTTAAAATATCTGTTTTATACGAATGAACCTTGTTAACACTTTGTTAATATAAATCAGGTTCACATTCCATACTTTAGTATATAAAAGCATCTTTTAAAATATCCTCTCAGTCATGGTCAGCACAATTTTACACCATTCTTAATAACCTCAGCGGTCTGATTGATAATTTTATGTTTTAGTATAAGGCTAATTAATTGTCGTATTCTGTTTAAATCAGAAAAGATATGTAGGCTGTGCAAATTTTCTTTAAAGTTTCAAGTTGTAGCCACATCCAATTTGGAGATAATCTTAGAAATCAAATCCAAAAAAAGTTATTTCAAAGAAAAATGGCAAAGTGATTTCTGACTTAAATATCTAATTGCTGATTGAGATGGTGGTGTTTAGTGGAGCTTGAATGGTTTATGTGAAAATTAGAAACTGGTATCAAGAGTACTGAGTGTCTGTGATTAAGAGTTAATAAATATTAGAGTGGGATAAGTGGTAATATGTAAATACTAATTTTAAGAGCTATCAGGATAGACTTCTCTCTTTAATCTAGCAAATTTTTTTCCCTAGAACTGTAAATCATACAACAAATGTTAGTTACCTAGTAAAGATAAAATGTTATTAATCTATAGTTTGTAAAAAGAAATTCTGGCTTCTCATTTAGTATGGAGTGGTGTTTGTTAATATCTTAGTTATAGTAATCTAGATCTTTTTTTAAAATAAATATTTTGTTTTAAATATGTGGAGTATAGTTCAGATAATCTACTCTTAAAAGCAAATACAGTTGCCACTTAAAATAAGAGGAATAATTTCAGGAAGTAAGAAATCCTATTTACCCATAAGGATTTTACAGAGCACACCCAGAGTCTTTGTAACTTTGAATTGGGAACATTTCTGTATGTGTAATGACTACATGGTGGAAACAGCCTATTTGTAGGTCTCCTCCTAAAATTTGTTAGTGTGGTAGTAAAATTTATTCCTCTTTAGATGATGAGACAGTTTTGATGACATGCACTTATACATATCTCTTTTTTTAAAAAATAAGATTATTGCTTCAGCCAATTACATGCTTTCAGAACTTTTTCAACTGGATGAACCTAAAAAGGAGGAAAGTTCAGAATCTCCTTTAAATGAGCATTCTGATGAAAGTTACAGTGAAGAGGAGGAGGAGATGCCAGACAGCGATGAAAATGGATCCTACAGCACCAGCTCTGATCCATCAGATGACAACAAAGCAGTGGCTATAATTAAGTCTGTTGGAGAATTGTCAGTACCAGAAAAATACAAATCTATTCATCAAATCAGAGTAAGCATGTTAAAATTTGTATTAAAGTTTGTATCAGTGGAAACACGAACAAGTGTTAACTGAATATAGTTAGCCTTTCAAAATTCGGTAAATCCTTCATGGTTTAGGCCGAATAAGCATTAGTTTTCTGAATTCTAAAATTTGGCTTTATAATCGCCCCAGGGTAACTGGCTCACATTATGCAATCCTGTGGTGGACAAGTGCATACACCAGACATCCATTTATGTGAGGGCTTTTTTTTTTTTTTTTTTTTTTTGTGTTGGAGTCTCACGCTGTCACCCAGACTGAAGTGCAGTGGCCGTTCTCGGCCACCGCAGCCTCGACCTGCTGGGCTCTGGCGATCCTTCCGCCTCAGCCTTCCAAGTAGCTGGAACTACAGGCGCGCGCTACCGCGCCTGGCTAATTTTTTGATTTATTGTAGAGATGAGGTCTCGCTTGCCCAGGCGGGTCTCGAACCCGCGGGCTCAGGCAATCCACTCACCTCAGCCTCCCAAAGGCGCGGGATTACAGGGTGAGCCACCGAGCCCGGCTATTTTCTGTTAGTTTTTATTTCTATCTGGAAAAAACTAATTATGCATATAAATTTTATGCCTAATGAACATATTACATGATACTTGCTATGTGTCTCATACCAACAAAAAGATGATAGATTATTTAATAAAAGCTTTTTTGACAACTGAAGAGTCGACAGGAAAAAAAAGTCAACTCAATCTGCTTCTCAAGTCTTATAACAAGATAATGGCCAGATTAATCAAGTATTTAAAATTTTTAAAAAAAGAAGTCTTAGCAATGGGGTTAATGGTGATAAATATCTGTCTGGGGATGGGGAGACACCTCTTATGATCAAGGGTGCCTGAACGAAGCATTTTTGTATGCCTAACCCCTAACTGTACCCCATAATACCATAATTAAAAAAAATTAAAAAGAAATAAAAGAAATGCCGGGTGTCCAAGCTCCTGGTCTTGCCATCTCTTGTGACTTCCCAGCATGAAATGGCCATGACAGGATATGCTCATTCTCTAGTAATTCTAGTCTGCCTTGAAGGATGTTTCTCAAAGCTTCTGACTTTGATGTGTATGTATGTTCACACCCACTTATGTTCTGTTTAATGGCAAGACTTGGTTAAAATGGCCAGATGGAAGGAGCCAGGCTATGGGCTTCCTGGCTGGGGGAAGGGAGGCCTGGGGATGGATGGAGGCCGCTCTGGAGACTCAAAGGGGACTTGGACAGGAAGGCCGAGGAGAGAGAGAGGAGGCGCTGAGGTGAGGGGAGCACCCAGGGTCGGTCCTGAGGACAGGAGTAAGCACAGGAGGCCCAGGCAGGAGTGGATCTGGCCGGGGACCAAGGGACAGCTCTTGGAGGATGACAAGGAAGAGAGAAGAGAGAGGTGGCGAAGAGGAGAATCTCTCACCTGAGAATCTCGTCCAGCTGGGTGACCAGAAATTCATAATTTTCATGCAGTCCTACCCACCATCTGATTGGCTTACCATTGTTGTATACAAAGTTTTTCCAACAGTAGTCAAATTCTAAGACAGACATGGGGAGAAAGAAGTCAGGGCCAGCAGGCCTCTCTGTCCTGACCCTTGCCCTTCCCCTCCCAGGTCAGGTCTCCCGGCTGCCAGGTGCGGTCAGTACTGGCTCAGTCCTCCCAGGCTCCCCTGGGACTCCCGCCCTCTGCTGGCCCTGAGGACCTGCCCATCCCTCCTGCTGTCCCTGTTTCACCCACAGCTGACCCCCACTTCTCACCTTCGTAGTTCATGATTTCCACGTGGGCCCCTTCCTCAACCAGCCTTCGAAGCCCCTGCCTGTAACCTGGTACCCAGAAGTAGTAGAGGCGGGCAGCGTAGATGGTCAGGCTGACCTTGGGATGGGCTGACAGGAAGTCGGCCACCTGCTTTGCACAGTAGGCACAGGGGCTCCAGGATACGTACCAGGTGACTCGGTAGTTCTTGTTAAGGGGCATGTTTTCCCGGAACCAAGAGAGGAAGCATATTTCTGCATAGCAGGATGTCTTGGGAGAGATGTGGGGGAGGAGAATGAGGAATGCAGGAGTGTGAGAGTGGGAGGAGGGGCCAGGCCAGGAGCCCCAGGGCATTGGATTTCTTGGGGTTCCCTTCCTCCATTCTTCTCCTGCCTTCTTTTTAAATTTAGCCTTCCCAAGCCCGCTAAGCATCGATCGTGGTGTCCCTCCTCCCAGGCATCTATTCCAAAGACACCCTGGCTTCTGCCTGGCCTGGCCCTCGGTGGCAGCCTTGTTCCCAGCCTGCTGTCTACTTGGGAAGGCTACGAGGCTGGGCCTCGGCCCAGGGGGGACACCGGCCACAGTGGGTACTGAGCACCTGGAATGTGGCTCTGATTGGAGACAGGGGCATGTATAAAATACACAGCCCTTTTCAAAGACTCCATGTGAGATTAAAAAGAATCTTAACTGCCTCACAAGGAATTTTATAATAACTATAGGTAGATTATATATTAGATACATTGGACTAAATAAATTATTAAAGCTACATACCAGCCGGGCAGTAGCTCAGCCTGTAATCCCAGCGCTTTGGGAGGCTGAGGTGAGTGGATTGCCTGAGCCCGCGGGTTCGAGACCCGCCTGGGCAACTTGGCGAGACCTCATCTCTACAATAAATCAAAAATTAGCTGTATGTGGTAGCATGCGC
>CAUYQG010064263.1:0-18052 GCA_963574415.1 Tarsius wallacei | reverse complement strand
TAGACCTTGATCATCCAACGTATTACCACAAGAAAATGACTGACAGTGGTGGGAAACGATGGGGGGGTGGGAGGGATAGGGGAAGGGATTAATGGCAGTAAATACCTGTCTGGGGATGGGGGGACACTTCTTATCAACAAGGCTGCCTGAACGAGACATATCTGTGTATCTAACCCTTAACTGTACCCCTCAATATCACAATAAAAAAAATGCGCACATTGTATGATATGTAAATTATGTTTTAATAAAGTTTTATTAAAAAAAATTTGTCAGGGAATGTAGAATTTATATACTAACTTCTCTTAAATCAAGCTTTGTTATGCAGATGCTATTTAAATGTACTTATTATAGAAATTATGTTACTATATAAATGTACATATATTGATCTGACTTTTTATTCATTCATAATAAGTATATTAAATAAATACATTGGTTACCTCCCCAAAAAATAAAAAATAAAAAATAATAAAAATAAAGAGAGCAAATTTGCAACAACAAAAAAAATTAAATTGTTGGTATTCAATTAGGTAATCTACAAGATCTTTTTCTGTTCTAAAATGTTGTCATTCCCTTACTATGCATTCTTGTGTCTCAAGAGGAAGATGAACAAAATCAAGATTCGTGCTTCTGTGAAATGTGTAAAACATATTTTTGCAGTGTCTGTCTGCTCCCTCTTGGGCTTAGCCACCAGCAGGTGGAGGGTGTGGAATCTGCCTCCTCTGGGCTCAGTACATTTGTCGCAGGTTTTGATGGGGATGCCTCCCAATTCCCTTTGAGGCACATGACCCTGGCCTGGCAATCAGCATCCTCCACCCCCTGGCCCACAGTATCTGCTTCACGGGAAAGTGATGCAAATTGGTTCAATAAGATATGCACCCCTCCCCTTTTTTAATTTTTAGAAAAGTTTCATTTTGCTTGGATCAGATTAATTTAGAGATGATTCTTCTATCCGCCAACATGTTTTAAAGCGTCAAGTTTAGTGTGAAGTCAATTCAGAAGAAGCAGAGCAAAGTCAAAAGATGGAAAAAGAGTGTGAATAAAGAGATGGAAAAAAAAATGAATAACACAGCTTGGTTCCTTGTATTAGCCATGCCTAAAGCAAATAATACGCTTGGACTTTTCAGTTAGGTGATTTAATACCTTCTCTTTTTTGCTTAAGCCAGTTTTATTTGGGTTTCTACAACTTAAAACAAAGGAAACTAAAGAAAGAGGTTCTTAAGGTTCCAGTCATCTTATTTTACTGCAGGATACAAAATGTCATCTTTTCAACACAGGAAACCTCGCTTCTGAACTGGGACTCTCGTGTCTGACGCTATTCTTCCTTCAGCAATGCTCTGGTCAGTACAAAAAAAAATTGCATGGGCTCGTCTTTAAGTACTCACCTGTAGCTTTACCTGATCATTTCTGAAAGAAAGCAGTTTGAAACATATCCAAAATTATAACGTTTTTACATTGACACCTCTGAAATGTTATACAGTAAAATTATTTCAGAGCTAAAACATGCTGAGGTCATACTGGTATATCAGAAAGGATAGCTTTTGTCAGTCTTTAGAAACTACAATCAATCGACAAATAAGAATTAGGAATGAATTCTGACACATTCTATTTTTCATACAGTAGTTTAAAAATAATTTTTTTTTGTCAGATTTATGATTGCCATATCTTTCAGGTTTGTTTTTTCTTCTCCTCTTTGGCACACTTTGTAAGTTTTAAAATTTTCTTACTTTCTAAATGCCTGGAATTTGGCTCAGTGGAGATGCCACATTTTGAAACAACCCCATAGCTAAAAGTGGGTGTAAACATATGTGTAGCATTTCAGTGTTCATTTATCACTTTCGGATGTGTCCCAAATGCTAAAAATAGCAAGCACGAGAGCATCAACGTGCATGACATTCACATGCACATGAATTCATGCCATCCTCCGCTATGACTTTTTCAAATTTCATGATAATACTTCTTTGTGAAAATTTCATTAACTACCATACATCAGACTCTGAGACTGTCACTTATTTAATAGAACTTTTAAATAATTCTGACACTCCAGCAATGTCAAGAATATTCCTCTACTCATTTCCTCTCATTCTCTGCTCTCCAAATGTCAACCCATCAGCTCCAAATGTGGCACTCGGGGCTAAGAGACCCAGAGCACACATGGCATTTCCCAGCACTGTGCACAAAATGAGATCATCATTTGCAGGGCTGAATACAAGGCTTGGTGCACAACAGGAGCGAAGCCAGGGCCAATCCTCCACTTCCCTTTCCTGCCTTTTCTTTCTTAGAATGCATACATGCTTGCACACATACAATGCTGCCCCCCTTTTCCTTGGAGGAGTGACATATCTAGGAGAATTTTTTTAGACTTTATCCCACCTACATCTTAAAAAGTAATTAAATGCCCCCTAATATCTTGCAAACAAATTCATTAATAAAATAATTTGCCCACACACATAATTTCCAAAAAAACCCCTGTAATATAAATGAAAAAAGAAAAGTAATTCATAGTAAAAATGTTTTACAATAAGTGAACGTTGGGGCATGATATACTTGATTAGAAGATATAATTAAACTGTTGGATGATGGCATCTAAACGCAGAATCCTCGAAACTGCAACTGCTGCAAATGTATAACAATACGGGCGTGTTTTCTTGGCAACTCAAATGCCACAAGCTGTGCTGTCATCAATGGAGTGATGTTTTTTGCTTTGAAATGGTGACCAACTCTTGGTAAAGTTCCGAACAAAACTAACTACAATATTCTCTTGATTTATACAGTAGCTGCATTCCTGAAAAACTCAGTGAGTATTAAAATTGTGCAAAAATACATTGTGCTTATTCACAAGATGGAGACAGGCTTAAGATCAGATGATTGTAAACAGACTTTTATCCACATAAATGTCTGGCAGGATATTCGAAGTGCAACTGCCCCATGCCCTGCAGATCAATATTTAGCGGGTTTGACCTCTACCCAGGCATGGTGATAATCTGAAAATGTCTCACCCTTTTAGCAAACTTTCCTAAGAGGAGGTGATTCTATTCCTATTGAGACATTTTTAAATGACATATTTAACTTCAAACCATGTCTTTGGTTATAATAAGATATCTGCAACCCATGATAAAGTATTCCATATTCTTCCAAGAATCCTCTGGCATCACTGTCTGCTGCAATGAAGACATCACATGTGTCCTCTGCATCCCTAAATACACATGGATAGGCTCTGGGTTTTAAATTTGCTGAAATAGCCTTGAAATAGAGACATTAATTACATACTTAGTGGGAGACAATGTAATAAGGTTCCTTTGCCAGAGTAATTGGAACCCTGCAGCGTTGCTCTCCCAGTTATTACACAGTAGCAACAAAATTTGAGGTGTATAAAACACCTGAGGCAGGTTGAATTTTCATGATGTTTCAAAATCAGTTAAAACAATTCTAAATTAAGTTAAAAAGACAGGATTCATCATTGCGATGAGCTGATTCATGACTTTGTGATTATCAGAATTTAGCCATTTTAAGGGCCAGATTTATTTAAAGACCTGCATCATTCAAGAGACGAGTTACTTGTAAGACACCTAGAAAAACATTGATTCCAACATTCTGGTACAAGAGGATGTCTGTATTGTTTATTTTAACTGTGTTTCAAAGAGACAAAGGAATGGCATGACAAAATCTTCTCCTATCAAAGCAAAAATAACAACAATAAGCTTGAATTTAAAACCATATTCTGGAAGTTTCATGAATAGTGATCACAAGAAATAAGTGGATGTGATAAAAGACTATGAGACAATGAAAAAAAGAACAAAAGAAGCAAATACTTAAAGATTTTTGGAACATAAAACAATAGCTTTCTCCATAATTATAGAGTCACAAATATATTCAACAAATTGATTTGCCACCATGACTAAAAAATGAAGCTCGAATCAAGATTTTTACACTCATGGTATCCAAAGAAGTTTATTTTCTGAAAGTCTCAATTTAAACGGTGTATGATATTAGTTTTCTTTCCATGAAACTATAGTAGCCGGTATTGCAAACTTAATCTCCAGTGCAATAGTGTTGAGAGGTGGGACCTTCAGGAGATGAATGGGTCAAGGGGGCTCTGCCTTCGTGAAAGTACTGATGTTGTATCACAGGAATGGTGTCCTTGTGGGATAAGCCCAGCCCCTCCTCTCGTGTGTGCATTCTTGCCATATGTTTCTTTCCGCCATGTCAGGAGGTAGCAAGCAGGCCCTTCTGGCTTGGGCTTCTCACCCTTCACAACCCTGAGACAGTAAGTTCTATTCTTTATAAATTACCCAGTCTCAGGTAATCTGCTATGGCAGCACAAAACAGACTAAGATACCTTATTTTGACATACATTAGTCCTTTGGAAACTAGTGATTTCCCAATAGTTGAATTTACAAAAACCACCCACCAACCAGCTTAGGCAGGAGTCACTTGGTAGGACATTCTGCACTAGAGATGAAGGTGCGCCTTTCTGGTAGTCAGCATCTTTAATCTTTTCTCACATCACGTCTGGAGTAAGAGAGAAGGGAGTCACAGCACTTCAAAACATGACATCCAGGGAATTGATTTACCTTATTTTCTGGATACTATTAATGGCTAGCTGCTGTTCCCCTTCTGTCATCATTCAGCGTGTGCATGTGTGTACACACTTGCTCACGTGCAAGCACACAGACACACATGGCAGTGTGCACATGCCTTCTCTCTCTTGCTCTCATATGCAAAGCTGCTATCATGGGCATTTACATGAGCCACTCTTTCTGTCTGACCTCTGCTCCCCTAGCACGATCTGTAGTTGGCTCTTTCTTGGCTTTCAGGTCTCACCTCAACTGTCACATCTTCTGAGAGGCCCTCACTCCATTCTCGTCCACTCTCCAAGACCATACCCTGTTAATTTTTTTTTAACACTTAGGAAGCTGCAATGGTCTTGCTTATTGACTTACTGTTTATTGTTTATTTCCCTTCAGGTTTACCCTTCTTACTCCAGACCTAGAACAATTTCTGGCCCATAGAGGATACTAAAAAAAAAAATTCTTGAAAAAATCCTGAATATAATTAATTCTTCAGACCTAACAATTCTGTTCTTTATCTTTATGTTTCATACTTTGCACTTTATTAAATTCCTTAACTTCCTAAATGACTCTAATTTTCCCGAATAGAAACATCCATGCAAGTTATTTTTCTATATTTAACATGTAGCTCAACTTGATGCCACATTGCCCCAGTCTCTGAGTTCACCTGCAGTGCTCACTGGCTGCTCGTGTGGATTCACTGAACTTCTCCTTCATGCAGAAGAGCCTGCACTACTTTGGAAGCTTATCTTGTGATTATAGTCACCCCATAGAGCACTAATGAACCAGACCTAAAGGAAGAATAAGGAAAAACTTGTTAGTATAGCTTTTTAAGCGCTAATAGTATTGCTTTAGGGAATTGTTCATGTTTAAAGCAACATTTTAATGAATTCTGGAAAGATATTCAAGTTATGGCAAACATTTATCTTGACAAGTTGAGTCTAGTTCGGATTCTACTTGGCCACCGTGTAATCCCTCAGTTCAACACTGTTCTTCTTCTGTTTGCACTGGGACCCATCCAAGTTCATGATAAAGTGGCCCTTTGTGAAACTAAAGGCACTCTGCTCCCTTCCAACGGTGCCTTTCCTCAGCCTCCAAAAAGGAAGAAAACAAAACAAAAAAACACCCTGTACACTAGTTTTGTTAGGAAAAATAGTCTCGTAAAATCTTACTGAGATGCCTTAGATAATTTTTAATTATTGGGTAAAATCTGAAAAATTTTACACATTCACATTTTCATATTTCTTTCTCCAGTTCTCTAAATAAAGGGAATTTTGCCATCGAGTTAATTAAATGATTGGCCAGAGTCAATTGAGATATTAATGTCTTCAGAAAAAAAATTACAAAAGGCAAAGAATTATATAATTATAAGGCTCTATTTTTAGGAAGGGGAAAGAAAGATGTGACCCAGTGTCTACAAGCTGGCTTAATTTCCTAACTTAGCTACTCACTAGCTTGTGACCTAAGGCATCTCTCTTAACCTCTTTGTATATCAGTTTCCTCATGCAAACCTGTGAACTAAATGTCTACCTCACAAAACAGACCTGATGATGAATGGGTCACTACATCTCATACACAAAGTGTGTTTCATGAACTTAAAATGAATTAAACATATATCTTCTATCGTGATACTCTCTCTAGAGGCATACATTTGAATTAATTTCAGCAATATTCCATAGAGTAAGGTCTTTGCATGCGCGAAGAACAGTACATATCGAAGCCAATAGATACATGAAAAAATGCTCAGCCTCACTAGCCATCAAAGAAATGCAAATTAAAACTACACTGAGATACCACCTAACTCCAGTCAGGAAGGCTATCATCAATAACTCAAAAAACAACAGATGCTGGAGAGGATGCGGCGAAAAGGGAACATTTCTACACTGTTGGTGGAAGTGTAAACTAGTACAGCCTGTGTGGAAAACAGTGTGGCGATTCCTAAAAGATCTAAAAATTGACCTTCCATATGACCCCTCAATCCCCCTACTGAGAATATACCCAAAGGAACTCAAATCTCTTTGTAAAAAAGATACCTGCACACATATGTTTATTGCAGCCTTGTTCACAGTAGCAAGAACATGGAACCAACCATGCTGCCCATCAGAAGAGGACTAGATTTTAAAAATGTGGTACATATACATGATGAAATATTATGCAGCCATAAAGAAGAATAAAATCATGAACTTCACAGCAACCTTGATGGACTTTGAGTCTGTAATACTGAGTGATCTTTCACAGAAACAAAGAACTGATTATCACATGTTCTCATTCATAAGTGGACCTTGAACAACTATCATAATACTATAAGAGAATGATTGGCAATAGCGGGAAACTGCCAAGAGGCGGGCAGGGAAGCAGGATTGGCAGTAGTGGGAATCTGCCTGGGGAAGGGGTGTATACCTCATCGACAAGGGTACCTGCATAATGAACATTTGTATACCTAACCGTGAGTTGTACCCTACATCTTTAAAATAAAAAAAAAATTAAAAGTTTTTTTATTAAAAAGAATAAGCAAAACATATGGCAATGTGAAGAGCTGGTCTTACCAGAATTACCAGAGCCCAGGGAATGATTCTATAAGACAGAACACAGGATACTGAATATTAACATACACCGAGGGCCTGCTATGTGGAAATCACTTTGCATGTGCTAAATCATTAAATCTTTACAGCAACCGTGTAAGATAGATATCATTGGCCTCCATGTATAGAAAAGGGAAAGGAGGTCCAGAGAGGTTCAGCAACTTGTCTAATGATAGCATATACGTGGTCAAATGGAATTTCAAACCCAGATCTTCCTGCTTCACAAACATATCCTGTCCAAATCGTGATGTATGTCATCTCAACTTGCAAAACTCTCCTGGTCATGTATTAGAGGAGATAAACAAGCCAGCCAGGCTATAGAAATTTCAATATGTCATAACTATTTAGATGCTGGATGGGATGTGGAAAAATCCTTTTCTTGCCCTTTCAGGCATGCTGTGCCCTCCCAGGGTGTGAGATTCTATTTTACTCGGTGAACATAACTGCAGATATTAGTCCTGGCAATACAATTACCCATCTCAAGTAATTTGACTCAAGGACTTGTTTCAGCCTCTGATTCTACAGCTTGCCGATGGGCAGTAAAAAATAAGCATTGTTATGTGACCTTCAAAACATGACAGATGAGCAGCAAAATAAATGATTCATTTAATGGGCTTAGATATGCAGGGCCTTCCCCTGCTTCAGCACTGAGGTCTTATTTATGGCCTAGTCTTAACTGAGTTTCTTTGTGTGGAAGCTTTGAAAAGCTATTATGGTCAAAACCTTTCACAGGATTTATTATTAGAATGCTTTGAAAATTTCTATGTAGAAAACAGAAGCAGTGAATCTATTATGACTGTGGCATGAATGCATTAAAAAAACACTTAAAACAGATTTCTTAAGGTTTGATGCTGAGGAAATAACAAAAGTGGAAAATAATCTGTACTTAATCTGGTTTAAAAATAGATGCTCAAGTAAGGTTTTGTGTGCCCTTTAAATAATTTTATCCAGTGGATTACTCTATACAAACTTATTGAGTATCTTTATATACATGAGAACTTGCTAGAGATTTTTAAGAATAGGAGATGGATAAGACATACATTTGATCTTCTGTTAACTAGGAATGGAGTATATAGTATATAATATGATTCCCACACGTCCATAATGAGAAATGTGATGGAATAAATCAAACAATTTCAGCATTAAGAGACGGGGTGGTAGAAGGAGCAAGTCCATACCTCCTTATTTTTCTCAGGAAATGTTAGTGGCGGAAGAAATATAAGGGAATTTCCAAAATACAATAAAATTGTCTATGTGGTCAATCGTGGTTCCTATTGTTTTTTTGTCTTTCTCCAGACAGTCTTAGAGACTATACATCTTCACCACGTTACTGATAACCTCAACTATTGAGGAATGCCGTGACTGTTGACGTTGGAATGAGGGTGGAATCCTGTCACTGGAAAGGGTCCATTTATATATAAAAATAGCATAGATGGAGAAATCAAGTGAGTCTTCCTGATTCACAAAGCTAGGATTCAAACCTGACTTTACTAGACTCCAAAATCTGTGTGTTCCCCATATAGCCACACTCATTTATCCTCCAGATCTCAATGCCTTCTTCACCTCTTCCCTCCTCTCACTGGCCCCTAGCCACATGGCTTGCCATTGCACACCACCATGTCCACTACAGTCCAAAGGTAGAGTCTTTCAACATGAAGAAGAAAGATCCTTAGATATAACACAGTGCATCCTCTTCTCCCCAGGCTTATTTTGTGTAGATGATGAGACTGAGGTCTATAAAAGCAAGACTTGTCACAAACTTATTTATCTATGGTAACTGGTAGAAGGCTAAAGTCTCTCACTTTCTATTTTATTTTCTATCCTGTATAAAGCATCATCCCAGATATTCACTTTTATATGTAGTATACTGTTTATCAGCAATAGCATGTATTAGATGAAGCCTGGACAATCCCTGCTTTAAATTTTCACATCAAATATTCAAAACTACACGTGAAAGACATTTTATGTTTATTTATTCACGATCATTAAAACCCAGATTTACATACTCCTAACTTAGTATGTTATTTTTATTCTGCCATGACTGCCTCTCTATTCTTCAGCACAAAATCATTCTCAGTTACATTTACTGGCTCTGGAAGAATTCTGTTCAATTATAGTATAATCTGCCTTCAATATCTATTAGCTATCTACCATGCACAGCAGAAATATGTACCTTAAGATGTATACCACATTTACTAAAGATGCATTGATTACTTACTGTGCACTTGGTGTACTGAATATGTGTGTATACATAGGTGAACATATGTATATTTTACATACATACATGAATGTGTATGTACATTACACACAGAGATGTTCACTTATATAATATTTAATTAACAAATAAAAGTTTGTCTCTTTATATGCTCAAATCATGTTATATGATGCCTTTGTTTTAAAAGGCTATACAAATTTAGGGTGTTTAAAGCCTTAATTGAAATAGTTGACTTCATATATACATATATGACAATGCAAAATCTTTGTCCTAGTAAATAATACTGTATATATTCCCAAAAGTTTTACTTAGAATACAGCTTATAAATTCAATTTTTTATACTGCTTTTATTTATTATTCAACCTCAAAAGACAATGACATTAAATTAAGATTTTCCTGTGAGAATTGAAGAGGAAAAAAAAAAGCCAGAGAGTACAGCAGGAAGTAGTTCCAAACTTGAAAACTGGCAGGAAAGAAGGCTGAAATCTTCAATGTAATACTCCACCATGGAAGGGATTGAGGAGCAGGGCAGGACAGAGAGAAAGTTTCCCTGAATTTCAGGAAAACTAATTAAGAAATTGGCATTTCAGAAAAGCAGAACCAACCACTCATAAAGAAAGCATGCAAACCCAAACCAGTCAAAGATTTGTCAAGCATGTATCTGTTTTCACATTACTTTGCTCAGTACTTGAAATGGGTAACTGCTTTACACTTAAGATAATTAAGCATACTCCTAGTTATAAACACGTTGGTTGAGGACTATTGTTCTTTCTGTTTCCTCTTGAATGGTGCTTGTTAAATAAAAGGAGTCATTTTTTTTCACTATGATCAAAATGATCTATAGAATTCTATGCTACTTTTATTGATTACCATTTAATTCTAGCCCAGCACAAAATCAGCTCTTTGCCTAAACCCAGCATTTTGCTGGATACTTTGTGGGCATTGTAGAAATTAACTCTCACAGAAGTTCTGTGAAGTGAGGCATATAAGGGTCTCAGTTTTACAGATGGAAATACAGAGGAACTCAGAGTTTATGCAACTTATTTAATCAGTTGCACAGCTGATGACTGTTAACTGATGTCATAAACCAAGGTCATTTTTAAACCAGTGCCTTTAACTACCAGCAACACTTCCAAGAAAAAAACATTCAAAAGAGAAGCTTACCAATGAAGATTTCAATTAAGCATGCACAATAAAAAAAACTGCCATGAAAGATAATTTCTAGTACTTTGAAAGAGGCTCTATGATCAACCTCTGCTTTGACTTTTAGGAAGAGAAAAATCCCTCAACCCCTTCTCAGTCATTGGATTATCGGTCTTGCCCTTAAACCTGGCAGTTGTACCTACTCTTCAAAGCACTCGGTTCAACCTTTGGGGGATTATAAAAGAAAAGCTGATCAAAAATACTCTCTACTTCTCTAGCTGCATTAAGGGACCCAGTTTAAGTGGATTGAGGTGTCAAAATTCTTCATAACAATTCACCTCAGAAAAGACCTTAAATGTCAATTTATCTTTGCTATCTTGGAGCAAAAATTGAAAGAACATATCCTAGTGCAATAACCTCCCTTATCCAAGAGCGCCTCTGAACCACTATTTATGTCTCCTCATTTTACAGAATAAAATTAATTCTGCAATTGGTGAGCATGCCATCTCCTCTCTCTGAGGGTTCTCAGCCCGTATTAATTTACTAGGGCTGCCATAACCAAGTACCAGACTGGGTGGCTTAAACAGAAATTTACTTTCACACACTTCTGGCAGCTAGAAGACCAAGATCAAGGTACTGGCAGGGCTGATTTCTTGTGAGACCTTTTCCTTGGTTTGTAGGTAATTGTCTTCTCCCAGTGTTTTCATAGGGTCATTCTTCAGTCTGTATGTGTCTATGTCCTAATCTCCTTATCTTATAAGGACACCAGTCATAATGAAGTAAAATGACCTCATTTTACATTAATCACCTCTTTAAAGACCCTGTCTCCAAATATAGTCATATTCTGATGTACTGGGGTTAGGGCTTCAAAATACAAATTTTGGGATACACAATTCAGCCTGTTACACTGCCCAGTTGAAATAACTCCAGTTAAGTATTTGTCTGTTTCACTTCCTCTGCAAGTTTCAGTTCTTATTTTACAGGCTGTTCTTGCCACTCAACTGTCTTTCTCCCCAATTGTCAATCTCCATCACTGCCTTAAAATCTAGTAATGAAACTTAGTGCAGCTTTGCCCTCTCAGGCTATAGCAGTTAGTCCAAGAGTTAGGATATGCCCCAACAATAAAATAAAATGCAGTATGCCTTCCCCTTGTAGGGAAAAACCTTATATTCTTGACCAGAAATCTACAAGTATGAACCCAGAGGACAATGGAGACCATTTTATAGCCAGGAAGGGCAAGTCCAAGAATGAAGTAGCAGAAAGAGCTGACCTGAAAGACTGAGAGATTAACATGTTGGTAATGTTTTTTGAGATTCTGGATCAAGTTGTCTGAAGTCAGAATTATACCAAATCTTTCCCATCGCATAAGTCAACAATATCCCTTTTGCTTTAGCCATTTGGAGTCCTTGTAATTATCAACAGAAATTATCTTAGCTAGACAAAACAGTCCCTTATAGATGAAAAGACAGCTCAGGAACAGGATTTGATAATAAATTGGGAAAGTTTTCTTATACTTTCATCTGTTCACCCTATGCACACAGAGCTTTTGTGTTAAGTTTCTAAAAGTCAAAGTTATTAACTCAATGATTGTCTACAAAATACTTAATATGAGCAAGTCTTTATGCTACAGCATGCCTTCTCAACAGGAGTGGTGGTAGTGCCCAAGGGACAAAAATTGGTTCTTCTGGAGATGGAAAAATCTTACTTTTTTATGTATAAATATAGATACAACAATACATAAGTAGGTATAGAGTATATTAATGGCATTATAGTTTAGTGGAGAGAATAGGGCAATTTGGGGGGAAAATATTGTCTAAAGGCTTTTTAGGAGGGCAATAAAAACAAAAAAAAGTTAAGGAATACTGTGCTACAGGAAGTTAAGAAAGATGCAGAAATTAACAAATGTGAGGGCTCTAGCACGATGAGAGTGAAATATGTAAGATATACTATAGGACCAAAAGCATTTTCAATTCTACAGAGACAGAGGATTGAATGAAGAGTCCAACCTTATATTGAAAGCTAGGTGACCAAGGAGAAAAAGCACTTCCTTGTAAGAGGGGCATATATAAGCAGAAGCAGAGAAACATAAAAGTGCCTAGCTCAGTGAGACTGGAATTTAGGCTATGAAAGGCGAGAAAGGCAATGAAAAGGCAAGTATATCAGGTGGGAGTATCTTATTAACAGTGGATTAAACATGTAAGGTTTCTTCTTTTTTCTTAAAAAAAGAATTCTAGATTCTAGAGACAGGACAGGAAACTCTGGTTTCAATTCAATAGTTAAAAAATGTCAGCACTGACATCTCTGAATTTCTCTTTGCCTTCTCCTTTAGGCTTGTACTTCGACCTCACTGAATGTCTGTGACAACTCCAAATACCCATGTAGGGCAAGAAGATGAAAGAGTGGCATTTATTTTATATATCTATGAGCTTTTATCAGGAAGTAAAATCTTTCCCTGGAAAACATCTCCCTGTCACAAGGGAGACAGAAAAAACGGAGAACAGAATTGTCATAACTGGTTTAGACTAAGTATTCCAACACTTAGAGATAGGCACATTGCTGTTGCAAATGTTATCTCAGTACTGTGTGTGTGTGTGTGTGTGTGTGCGCACGCACGCGTGTGCATGTGTGTCCTAAACCTCCCCCTAAAGTTATATGTATAGCTTTAGGATAAAGAAGAAATGATCAAAGATTAAATTATTGCTTAGCTCTCTGTAGCTAAGACTAGGCATAGAATAAAATTCTAATGTACTTTAGAAATTATTATTATAGAGGTAATAAAATTATTGGTGATTTTTTTATTCCTCCTCATATTTTCAAATTGTCTATAGTGAATATGTACTAGTTATGTAATCAAAAATGTATAATATTTTTTAAAAATACTAGTTCCCAATAAAATCATTGCCTGGGGAAAAGAAGTAGACCATTTTAAGAGCCAAGCTGGTTGATTAAAGGAAGTATAATGTATTCAGGTCATTGTACCAGAACACATAGAAAATATGGGAAATAATTAGTGAAGTGCAAAAGCAGAGGAACATTAAGGGGTTTTCTGATGCCAATTCATATTAGTTTTTAAGTACAGCTTGCTAAAGTTGGTGGAATTTTGTAAGTCAAAATTGTTGTCATGCATTTGGGGGGTGGCAAAAAATTGGAATAATCTTTTGGAAGGCAGACTACTTGTAGTACACTTGAAATTTGTACCTCTGCATCAAATGGTCAACCAAAGTTTTTATCTGGAAGTTTTGAGAAGGTTGCATCATAATTTGTGGAAGAAACTTCCCAAGTTGTGACAAACAGGTAACTGGTTCTTCCACCATGACAATGCACCTGCCCACACTGTAATGAGTATTCAGCAGTTTTTGACCAAAAAAGCTAGCTATGTCCCCTGTTCTCCACCTTCCCTATTCACTTGATCTTGCCCCAAGTGACTTTTTGTTTGTTTGTTTCCCCGGGTGAAAAAGGCTTTCAAAAAGAAATAAAGTCATTTTGTCGATGTGAAAACGGTGAAACAAAAAATGACAGAAGCACTAAAAGGTATCAAAATTAACAAGTTCAAAAAACTGTTTTGAGCAGTGCAAAATGCATCTCAATAGGTGTATTGCATCAAATGGAGAGTACTTTGAAGCTGTCTGAAGTTTAAACATTAAAGAATAAATATGTAATTTTTAAAATAAATGAACTATGGGTTTTTGGGTCCCCCTTCATCATTCTTATCAAATAAGTTATACATAGATTTACCATTATAAAGAAAAGAAATCCTTGCCTTTCTCAGCAAAATATATACAAGAACAAAATCATTACTTCCTAGCTATGTCACTGTATGTTACTACTATCTATGTTCTTGAGGTTATATCTATTATATTAGTATGGTAGAAATACTAGATAACATAGATAACAGTATGCTATAATAATCTCTTTTTAACTCTGTGTTTATTAATCAGATTGGTAGCCTAAAATAGGACAAAACAGAAGTATTCATACCACGGAAACTGACAAATGCTACAAATCAGGGCTTGAATTATCATTTTGCTGAATGTCTAGACTTCAAAAAGTGATTGAAAATAATATTAAATATGAAACTTAAATTTTGTCCTGTCTATAAACAAGGTATTGCAAATAGCACAAAAATTTGAGAACTTTTTTCCATCAGTATTATCACAGTAATAACCATCTAAATGTAAACACCTGTTTTTCTTTTTTCCCACTAAAAAAATCAAAGTTTCTTGATTCTTAAAAACTGAACTTGCAACTGCCATTTGTTGTAGCATTTGCACTTCTGAGCATTTATTCCAGAATAAGGAAAATTCATGTTACACAAAAAATCTGTATATGAGCATGTTATATCTTTATTTGTAATAGCCCAAATTTGGAAATTATACAGGTGTCCTTCAGTGGGTGAATAGTTAAGCCAACTGTGATACATTCATATTATGGAATATTATTCAGCAGCTAAAATGAAGAAACTATTGATATGCAGCAACCTGGGTGAACCTCCAGGAGATGAGAAAAAATATTAAAGTTTATACACTATATAATTTAATCTATTTTGCATTCTAGAAATAGGTGCACTATTGAAGTACAAACAAACTAGTGGTTGCCAAGGGTTAAGAGTGAGTGGGGATGGGGGAAAATGTGTATGTGGGTGTGTCTATAACATGAGGAGTCTTTGTGTGATGAAAGTGGTCTGTATCTTGACTCTATCAATACTAACATTCTGGTTGTGATGTACTATAGATTTGCAAGATATTTTTATTGGCAAAAACTAGACAAAAGGTACTTGGAATCTCTCAGTATTATTTCCTATAACTGTATGAGAATCTACAACTATATCAAGAAGTTTAACTAAAAAATAGAAAAAAAGTCCAATAGTTTATATATTATACCATAATAAATAAATTGCAAATTTTTAAAAAACTTTCTTATTTTTTCCTCTCTGTTCTTCTCCCTGTCTTCTTTCCTTTCCTTTTCTTATTGCACATATTATTTTTTGATTAAATCATCTGTTCTCATATATTTACTTACCACTTGTATGGTGATGTTTCTCAAATATGTATCTTCTGTCCTCTTGAAACTCTAAACTCTGCTACTGACTGGTCATAAACTTTGGATATTACATAAGCATTACAAACTGAACAGGTATAACATTTAAGCAAAAGCAGTTAAGTTGAAAAGGCTAGTATTGTCAACAAATTTTGTTTAAATAATTAGATAACCATATGCAAACAAAAGAATAAATCAAAAAGGAAAGGAGGGAAGGGATAAAGATAAGAAAAGAAGAAACCAAGAAAAAAATGAGACAGGGAAAAAAAGACAGGAAGAAGGCATGGAAGGAAAAAAGAGATAGAGAAGTAAAGAAAAGGGAAATTTAATCTATATCTTTTATTTCATGCAAAAATTATTTCAAATGGATCATGGGCCTAAATATACCTAAGATGTAAAGCTTCTACAAGAAAACATAACAAATATCATGGTGACATTGGGTTAAGCAAAGATTTCTGGGATGCAATAACAAAAGCATGGTCTAAAAAGTAAAAATGACAAACCTTCAGCAAAATTTTAAAATCCTAACATTAAAAAATGCATAGATAAGAGACTAGAAAGACAAGCCATAGAGTGGGAAAAATATTTGTGGAGTATAAATATTATCAAAAGTATTAGACCTATAATATAAAAGAGCATTCTAAACTCATTACAAAACCAAACAACCCAATAAAAAGAATTGGGTAAGATACTTGACTAGACATTTTATTCTACAAAGAAGATATATGGATGGCAAATAAACTCAAGAAAAGTTGTTCAACATCATCAATCATTAGGGAAATAATAACTAAAACAGTTATGAGATACTGTTGTAAACCTATCAGAAAGATATAAAATCGCAAACCTGACCATTCCAAGTGTTGATAAGGATGTATAAAATTTGAACTCATATGTCACTGATGAAAACGATATAAAAAATACAACTACTTTGCAAAACAGTTGGGAAACTTCTCTAAAACTTCTGTGTACACCTACTATCAATTCTAGCCATTCTGCTTCTAGGTATTTCCCAAGAGAAAGAAGTTTACTGAAAGGAGTTTATACCCCATGTTTCCATATACATACAATTCAGGAATATCCAAGCTAATCTAAACTAAAAGTCCCAAATCTAATCTAACACAATCTAATCTAAAGTGCATACATGGTTGCCTAGGGACTTCAGTTTGGAGGCCATAAAATCCAGAGCGTGAAGGAAAGAAAAGATTGCAAAGGGATTCAAGGAAGCTATGAAGAATAATAGATATGTTCTCTATTTTGATTGTGGTGAAGATTTCACAGGACAAAGAATTGCATGATGCTCTTTAAATGTATGGTTTATGTGATATGGCAACTAAACATAATTTTAAAAAGAAAAAAATGAATATCATGAGAAAATGTGAGGTGAGTGGGGGAATTAAACAAGATCAGATATATATAAAAAGAAAAAAAACATTTTTTCAATATCAATAACATTTTATCTTATCAAAGAAAAGAGCATATACTAAATACAAACACAGGTAAATCTGGGGTTTCATAGTGACTAGCTAGGAGAGTATGGGTTTGATAATAGCTAGTCAATGAAATTCCCTTCTCATGTTTTAATTTTTCTACAAGGTATAAGATGAGACTGCTAAGTACATGGAAAATATAGGAAGACATTTGAAATAACCATTGTAAGAAAAGAAAAACAGAGGTGGTTTTTGTTCTCCAGGGCAATCTTTGATTTTTATGCTTATGACAAATTCTCTTATAGCAAGTTCTCTAATCACCTTCTACCATTTCTTCATAATCTGTATTAGTACCATTGCTTTATGTATGACTGTGTTTGTTTCCCATTTTTCCCACCCACTAGGCTAGATGACAATCACTATGGAAGAAAACACTATATTTGTTAACGTCTGTGTTCCCAATAGCATTTCAGCAGAGTTCTAGTCAGACGGTAGGCCCTCAGGAAACACCTACTGACTGAGTGTTTAAGAAAACCTAGAAGGATTACCCAGCAACACAGAGGGGCAGAAGAGATCAAAGGCCATGATTTCCCAATGGTGCCGAACTGCATGATTTTTTTTCCCAGCAGTATTTGGTCAGAGCTGGATGGTCACTGAGAAGATTGACAACTCAGTTGTACTACTTATTTTTCCCCAGGTGACAGTTTAGTAGAAGAATATTGGAGAAAGACAGTTACTTGAGATAAATTAACAAATGTGTTTTCACAAAGAAATCAGATTAAAGGAAGATTGAACTTTAACAACTATAGTTGTATAAATAGCTGAAGGAATTCAATGAAAACAAGTCATTGAAAATCAGTTGCTTACACATGAAGTAATTGGATATTAAATAATTGATTTCTCTCCTTAAGGCAGTGATGTTATTTAAAAATTAAAATAGCCGGGCTCGGTGGCTCAGCCTGTAATCCCGCGCCTTTGGGAGGCTGAGGTGAGTGGATTGCCTGAGCCCGCGGGTTCGAGACCCACCTGGGCAACTTGGCGAGACCTCATCTCTACAAAAAGTCAAAAATCAGCCAGGCG
>CAUYQG010064262.1:0-19235 GCA_963574415.1 Tarsius wallacei | reverse complement strand
TATGTTGTCTGACAATTAAGTTCATGAACTTGCCACTTTGCACTTACATTGGCAGCACTGTACAAACAGCTGCATTCATGTCAATGTGTGGCAGTGTCTTGCTGAGTGGCATTCATTTTTGTTGTTGCATGTTTTTGTGTGCCATCACGAGAATGTTAGAGCTTGAGTCAGACCAATGAACAAACATTCAATTGTTAAACTTGGCAAGAGTGGAAGTGAAATCAGGAACATGTTAGTCCAAGTTTATATGAATAATGCCACGAAGAAAATGGCAGTATACAAATGGATTAAACATTTTTCTGAGGGGAGAGAAAGTTCATTAACAAAGAGAGATCAAGACGGCCAGTAATGAGCAGAACCGATGAAAACACTGCAAAAGTTTATTGAATTGTGTGTCAAAATCATCAGCTGACTCTGTGAAGCATAGCAGACCAAATGCACATCAATAGAGAAAGAGTTAGAAAAATCTTAACTGAAAATATTGGCATGAGAAAGGTGTGTGCAAAAATGGTCCCCAAGGAGCTCCCACATCACGACAATGCACGAGCTCACACAGCACTGTATGTGAGGAAGTTTTTAACCAGTAAACAAATAACTGTATTGGAACACCCTCCCTACACACCTGATCTGGTCCTCGATGACTTTTTTCTTTACCCAAAGATAAAGAAAATGTTGAAAGGAAGACGTTTTGATGACATTCAGGACATCAAGGGTAATATGATGACAGCTCTGATCGTCATTTAAGAAAAAGAGTTCCAAAACTGCTTTGACGGTTGGACTGGGTGCTGGTGTTTTGGCCTATATTCCCAACGAGAGTACTTCAAAGGTGACCGTGGTGATATTCAGCAATGAGGTATATAGCATTTTTTCTAGGATAAGTTCATGAACTTAATTGACAGACCCAGTATTTATCATGTTAAAGAGTAGTCATCAATTCCTGTTTTCTTGAGTGTTTTGCATAAGGAATGGACCCAAATTTTGTCAAATGACTTTTGAATTCTAAGGATATAATCTTACACATCTTCTTTTCAGCTCTATCAATATATTATATTAATTGATTTCTAATATTAAATTTATAATATCAAATTTTCTAATATTAAAATCTCATTATTAAGTATTAAACCTTACATTCCTAAAATAAATACCATTTGATCACAATGTATTATTTACTTAATGTGGTGTTGGACTCCCATTTCTAATTTTTATATTTAAATTTTTTTTTTTTAGTTGGAGTCTCATTAACTTTTATATAAGCATTTATTAATGAATATATTATGCCATCTATTGAATATTAGGGAACACATATTAATGGACCTGGTACTTTTAGGGGGTACTTTCTTGATAGATTTTTTTATTTTTGTCATTGGAAATTATCTACCAAGTTTTTTTAGAATCCTGACTGGTCTCAATTTTGACAAACTCTATTTTTTTAATGACATTGACCACTTACCTGGTTTTGCAAATGTGTTTTTATAGAGGAATGCAAAGTAATTATTATACACACACACACACACACACACACACACACACACACACACACACGTGTTTTGGTTCAATCGTCAGTGATTTCCCCTTTTTATTTCTTATTTTGTATATTTGTTTTTTCTTTTTCTTAATTACATTAGCTAGTAGGTTGTCTGTTTTGTTATATTTTGAGCAATGAATCAATGAACCAGTATTTTTAGTCATTCATAATCATTCTTTGTTTTTCTCTAACCCATTATTTTTTCCTCTTATCATTATTCTTTTCTGATTTTCTGTTCTTTGTCTAGCTTCTTGATTGGGAATCTCATTTTTGTTTAGTCTTTTTATTGACAAAAGTATTTAGGATATAAGTCTTTAAAATTGTTGCTAGAAATAAATGATAATTTTTTGTATGTAAAGTTTTTATTATTTTGTATTTTTCTTTTTGCCTTCTTCAAAGAAATAACATAATATTTGCATTGTTTCTTAGTTTCAAAGCTTCCATGAGAAAGGATTTTTTTGTTTTTTTCCTATTAGTTTTTATTTGCATTAATGTACTAAGATGTTATTATATGCTCTATATCTTCCTGAAAAGCTTATTAATGTTTACTCTGTAACCAAAGAGATGATTACTTTGTGATATCGCTATGTACATTTGAGAAAGTAAATTTGAAATATATTCATGTCTATATATTCATATATATTATAACTCATATTGTGTACTTAATAAATCTTCTTCTGAGAGTAATGTGCCAATGTTTTTCTATTATTACCATGATTCTATTTTTTTCTTGCATTATCTGTAGTTTCCATTTTATAAAGACAAAAGCTGTGTTATTTGGTATAGAAGCATTTTCCATTATTACATTGATGTTTTGAATTGTGACTTTTATGCTTTTGTTGTAATCAATATATCTTGGCCTGAATTCTACTTTGTCCAACACATAGATTATAGCTTCTGTTTTCATATTTTTTTTCCTTTCTAACACATAGGGATAGATCTTGCCTCATGAGACAATTTACTATTTTTCAACGGAGGGGTTAAGCCCATTTAGTTTACTGATATAGTTATGTGTTTGGCCTCAATACTGTCATATTAGTTCAAGTTATAAATAATGTAAACATCTACTGTGTCTCTTTTTACTTACATAGATTTAAGGGCTTAGGAAGACTTGTATAGACACTTCTTTCTAGTAATTATGCTTATATTATGCTTTTGTAATGCCCTAGTTCCACTTTTTAAAAATTACCTTTTACCATATAAATTGTCAGTTTTAAATGGTACCTTCTGACTACCCCCATCAATTATTTAATAATAAAGGAGTTGTTGTCTTTTTCTCCTCTCCTCCATAGTTGAAATGCTCTTTTTTAAACTTTGTATATTATTTTCTTACTATTTTTTTAAAGTGTAGTTCAAACTCCAGTTTATTGTTCCATGTGTTTTTGCTTTGCTTCAAACTCAAAATTGATTAAATGATGCTCATTATAAGTTTTTGCCAAAAATTTCCTCAATTGTATCTTGGTTGGATGCAGTTTATTTTCTATCATATTATTCAAGAATGGCACATGAGTACAGTAACCCCTGATTTTATGTTTAATTGTATGTTTAAAAAGATTGAGACCTTTGGTTTGTATTTTCTCTCTCTGAGTTTCTGAAAAATGTAGTTTCACTCTTGCCTTGTTGCTCTTCAGAAATCTGGTATCAGCTTAAATTTATTGCTCTTGATCCTATTTAGTCCTTTAATTTTCTTGTTATCCCTGAAGATTTTTCTTTATCATTAAAGTAATTGTTCTGCTAGGCTACCCAGTGACCATGTGTCAATTGAATAAGAGTATATATTGGTTTGTTACTTTTCTGAGGCACTCATCTGATTATTATAATATGTAGATGTTGGTAGATTTAGGTCTTCACTTAGTTTTTCAATTTTTCTTATTTATTAGAGTATTATTTTTGTTAAATTATTTTGTCTTTTCTTTTTTTTCAGGCCACACAATTACACTTATGATGGATCTTTTCTGTTTATCTTTTATTTTAACTTCTCCACAAAAGTATAATAATTTAAAAATCTCTTAGTTTACCTGGATGAGCTTTTCCTATAGTAACTAATAAGAAGTTAAGTTTCTGGTCCATGAACTATGATAATTTTAAAATTTAATACCTTTTGTAACTTATCACAAATTATTATTCCACACAAACCATAATGATGTTATTGTATCTCCCTACCCTGATGCACACTTGCTTTCAAACTTTTATTTTCTTCTGTACTGAGGACTATAAAGTGATATTCCATTTTTGTATTGATGTGCATTATCTTTTTTACCGTAACAGTAAACGGTATATTATATATTTACTGGTTGTATTTCTGTTCAGTGTAACACTGCATTATTAATCAGATACTATCAAAAGGATTACATTTGTATTTTATCTGAAAATATTTTTCATAATAAGGGATTATACAAATTGCCTATAAAATGTTGAATTTTAATTAGTACAAGTTAAGTATAACCTATATTATATGCAATTATCTCCTAATTTTATCCTAACACCACCAGTCTTAGGTGGAGTTTACAGAGCTTTATTCTCAGATTTTGAGATATAAGAATTCAACTACACTTATCAGTAACACAACACCAAATGTGTTGATATGCAGTGACCATATTTTTAGGAATAGCGTTATACACTGAAGAAGAATGCTCATGCTGATGTGTTACATATGGATGAGAGAAAACCTGGGGGCTTTAGCCTAAGAAGAGAAATCTGAGCGAATTCATGCTAGCTATTTTAAAATATTTGAAAAAATGGCATCTCTAAAAATAATATAAAGAAACACAATTTAGTTTAATAAAATAGAAAACTATTTAATACCAAATCTGACTAAGAATTGAGTAGACTGTCACTGATCATAAGCAATTCTAACAGAGGCCGAGGTGACTGTATTTCAAACCACCATAGAAAAGGAACTGGACTGGACACTTGAGAGGCTGGACTGACTTATCTATCATTTCTAAGATATGATTATTTAATTTGATGCTAATTCACTTAGAACTTTCATAGTCTCATGAAAACTTAATGATAGGAATATGGAAAATTTTCTAATAAAATGTGTGTAAAGGAATGAAAAGCAATAATGATAGTGTTTTGTAATTTCTGTTGGTTTCCATAGACATACTTCCTAAGGTAGACTAGTGAAGGAAAGCATGTAGGAGGTGAAAAGTTCAGGAGGCTAAAATCGGTAAAAAGGAGGGGAAGAAAAGTTCACATTTCTGGAATCCAAAATATTCTGGGTTCTCAAAACCACCATAACTGCTTGGTGTTGATGTTTATGTTAGATTCTTAGCACACTGGAGACATCTAAGTCAATTATACCTACATGTTGTTTTGGTCACTTCGATCCTCGCTTGCAGGTGTTTTTAAACTTCTTTCAACAGAAATGTAGATACTTTAAACATTGCATTAGTCAAACATGCTAGAATACAGTTGTGCATTTTTTTCTGAGGAATTCAGATGAAAACAAGGACTGGAATTTCTTTTTTTATATAATTTATTTATTTATTATAAAGATATGGGATACAATTCAGGGTTATATATACAAACATCGATCATGCAGGTACCCTTGTAAATGATGTATGTAGTGGAAGCGAAAACTTTGAGGGCGTGTATTAATTTACCTGAAACAGTGCACCTCAAACTAATTTATTTTATGAACTTGATATATGAATTTGTAAGATATCATATCATTACTACGGTAATTAATAAAGTTTATGCAAGGTTGACTATAAAATACATCAATGATTTGCAATAATAACATGGGACAGTAGGAGCAAAATTAGGCAACTGGGATGGGATGGGCGAGACAAAGATGAACAAAACCAAACAAACCAAAGAGTTTAATAGCATACTGGGTAGACATGGGCAATGGAAGGGACTGGAGGAGGCAACAGAGCTCTTGTGACAAATCATCATGGTTAATATTACCACTGAAATTTCCTTAGGAAGAAAGCATCGGGCAGAAAATAAATCAACTCTTTTAATTTCCTGCATTCATCTCTTCCCAGGTAATTCAGTCTGCCTGATGTAGAACACAGAACAGCAGAAAGAAATATACAGAGAGAAAATGGTGCCAACGTCTTCAGTAAGAATCTTTAAAGGTCAAATAATGACAAGAAGAGTTTTGGCATTTTTGCAAAATGATTGTATAGGAGGTACTCAAAGAAAGAACCATTTAGCCCTGGTTAACAGGAAAGATGATGATATATCACCACACCTATCCCAATGACATCTACTTGAAATGTTCCTCCCTCTTCACTTCCCTTCCTCCTGTCCTTGTTTTCTATTGTATGCACCCCATGTTATTTCTTTATATAATTGCTTCACAGCAGATTTACTTTAATATAAAATATATTTACTTAAACTATAAAATATGAAATAATGCTAAAATGTAAACTTTGGACTTTGATTTAAACTATGAGTGGTTCCTTTCTCCAGAAGAAAAAGTTGTGTTTTGTTTTGTTTTCTTCCTACTATGGTTATTAGGACATTAGGCTGGTTGAAGGGCAGTGTGCTGAATAATGAAACAATCTCTTAGTATATCTCTTAACTAAAGGTCCAGCATGGTACTCATAGTCTTGGTTGTTTTAATTGGCTATTTTCTTCCTCTGGAGCCCAGAATAAAAATGTTAATCTTATTTTCCAGACATTGTTATCACTGTTTGGCATTTTCCTAATAAAGCCATGATGCTCCCAACCTTTCATTATTACTTTCCAGTATGTTCTCCAAGCATTGTACACTAATTAATGTTGCTTGGAAACCTCACCTTACACCCCATGTAAGTTTTACTGAGCAATCACCAATTTACTGAGAGGAATTATGACCAATTCATATTTCTCAGACTTTCATGTAGTCAGATTTTTCTTAAATAAATTCAATTTTATGTTCACTCTTTGAGAAGTGATAGTGGGGTTGCTATTCCAATTCTCAGAGAGCAGTTGGTGGCATTAGATAGAAATGCCTCCTGTGAAGAAATAATTATCAGGTCTGTTAATCCATGGATCAGGGCTGGGTGAGAAACCAGGTGAGAAAGTACCATGTAGGATGGAACATCTCCCCAAAGCAAGCCTACTGAAATATGATTACAATAGCAACGTTTTTTCTTATTTCTTCTTTAATCTTTATTTTAATGAAAGATACATGACTCCCAAAACACAAATTTGTGGTCACTCACAGCACTGCCTACAAGTCAAGATGCTGCTTTATTTATATTATAATTCATCTTTTCCCCCAACAAATTGGGAGCAAGGGACTCTTTATCTTGAGATTTCCTTTTGAATCTGAAATGGCAGTATTCAAGCTAAATGAATCACAGTGAAATCATTCTTTTTAAAAAATTGTCTTCCTTTGTGAGAAAAAGTTATCATTCATATTACCCTCAATAAATACAAGCAGAAGTGGAGAAACAGATAGAAATTTGAGTCTGATAGGCACAGTTTTGTATCAGTGGAGAAATTGAAGTGCATGCTCAGAAGAGGAGGAAAGAGTAAACATTCTCACAAGGAAGAGTGAGACACAGGGGTAGAGTTTGCTTACACTGACAAAAGGCCATAACATACAATCAATTGTACCATAACGTACAATCAATATTCCTCTTCTGAATACGTTTAAAGAGAAGGGGAGGAATTAGAATTTGATGATCATCTAATGTCTTTGATAAGTATTGCACACAATGTCTCATTTGTTTTTCATAACAACTCTTGCAAATGCATAATTTGCATTTTGCAAACTTAGAAAGAGTAAGATGTATCTCCTAAAGCCCATAAGCAGATTGTGGAGGGACACAATGTTTTGGGCTTTGAACCTTTTTTTCTTTCTATTATGGCACACTATCTCAATTAAGAAGCAAAATGTAGAGATAAAACCATGTTTAAATGCTACTGTATAAGTTCTTTAAGGAGAGAGTTATAATCTTTGTTCAGCTGTTTATTTATTTCACAGGAGTACTGTGGACATGATCTGTGTGATAAAAAGTAGAAAAAATATGATTTTTAAGAAGCGTACAGTATAGATGGAAAAATAGACACTGGACAAGTAATTATTAGTGTGACAAATATTCTAAGAAAACATTCTTGGTTGCTGTGGAAGTGCATAATGCCCCATGTAGGTTAACTTATAGGATGTTATAACATGGGAACAGGAGGCTGACATTAACAAATCATCTATAGGAAGATGTAAATTTACTCAGTGTGGTAGTAAGATCTATTAGATGAGAGTCTTTAATTAGAAAGTGAGAGAAAACCCAATTTTAATGGGTTTATGCAAGAAGGAAATTAATTAACTAATCATAATAAACATTTCAAGGTTATTTATGTTCCAGAAGTGGATGAATTTAAGGGCCAAAATATGTCACAAGGATTTATCTTTCGTTCTATTTTCTCTGTGTTGGCTTTATTCTGACCTCAGGCAACTTGAGACTCACATCATTATCTCACATATTGAGTATGAAAGAAACTAAGGCATTTCCCAAGAATTACATGGCTAGAATAGAAGTTTATTAGAAAAGACCAGAAACAAAAGTCCCATAGGTGACTCTCAATTGACATGAGGATACTGTCCTGGGTCATTAGTTCACACATAATCAATCACTGTGTTTGTAGATGGAAATTATTGATTGGCTCACCCTATTAGTTAAAATCAGTTATTAGACTGATCTAGAGATTAGACTGATCTAACTTTAGTAAACTGGTCGACACTGGGTGGCAAAAAAAAAAATCTCTAAACAGAATTAATAAATATTTAGGTTAACATTTCACACTAATTGTTACTAAATAATATTCATAGCAAAAACTTGTAAATCATTATGGTCAGGCCCCTAAAATGAGTTAAAGGTATGTATATTCTGGTCAAAAAGGTTTTATATTTTAATAAAGCAATCATAGTAATAGATGCACAAATAAGAACTATTTAAGGCAAGATGATTCAGATACTAACATTAACAAGTCAGAATTTTTACTTTTAGTTCTGGAAATCATCCCAAAGCAACAAGAGAAAAAAAATTCAAAACCCTCAATTCTCAGTAGACTTTGAAGGAATAATCTGCAGACTCTAAAATATCTTTAATGGTTGTCAAAAATGCTAATCAGTTAGAAATCACATAGAAAGAAGTAAAGAGAAAAAGAGTAAAGAGAAATGGAACATAGCAAGAAAGCCAAATGGTGTCATCTTACTAGGTGCTCTCTTTCTTTAGGAAGGAAAATATGCTTCCTAAAGGTGTCTGTTTTATTTTTCTGAATAAGTAATTGCCACAAATGTAATAGGTTAAATAATCATACCCTTTTATTATCACTACAGAAGTCTGGGCAAGTGTCTGGGCAGAGCCTGGATGGGTCTTCTGCTACACCAAAGTTACAGTGAAATTGTCAGCCAGGCTGCATTCTCATCTAGAGGCTCTGCAGAAAACAACTGCTTTCAAGTTCATTCAGGTTGTTGACAGAACCTATATCCTTGTGGTGTAAGACTGAAGTCTGAAGAGTCATGTTTTACTAGCTTTTGGCTGGAGGCCACTCTTAGGTCCTAGAGTCTATTCACAATTCACAGAGGCTGCCTGCAGTGTCTTGTCACTTAACCTTCCTCAACAAGTCTTCCTATTTCATCAATCCAACATGCAGAATCTCTCTCCAGTGTGCTAAAACTGAGTCTTATCTAACATAACACAGCCATGGGAGTGGACATCACCTTTGTCATATTCAATTGAATCCGTTAGAAGCAAGTCGAAGGTCTCATTCACGCCAAAATGGAGGTGATTAGATTAAGAGAGAATATCAGGAGTCAGGAAATCACTGGAGAACATCTTGATGTTTGTCTACCACCCTGAAGTATCTCAGCGCCACTTCCTGAAGTAACACTGTATTTTTATTTGCAGTCAAAAGTGTGAGGACTACCAGTAGATAAAAACATACTACCCCTATTATGGTTCAGATAAATAGAAAATTAAATATCAATAAAGAATTGTGCAGAGGGGAGTTTAAGAATGCATTTAACTTCTGTAGTATCATAAAAGAAAGTTTATGAGTTGTGAAATCTCTCTATCTTGCAAGCCCACCCCAATGTCAACAGAGGAACATTATGCAAATAGCTCTTTTAAAAATATGTATAAATTAAAGTTGAGTGTTAAACTTGTTACTTACTGAATATCCATGTGTTCTTTTTTCTTTTTAATTTAATTATTTTATTTTTTATTTTAAAGATTTGGGGTATAATTCAGGGTTAGTTATACAAATGTTGATCATGCAGGTACCCTTGTTGATGAGGTGTGCTCCTCCCTCCCCTAGCAGTTTCCCTCAACTGTCAATCCCACCCCCTCTTCCCCTGGCAATTTCCCACTACTGCCAACCCCTTTCTTATAATATTAGGATAATTGTTCAAGGTCCGCTTATGTGTGAGAACATGTAGTGCTGTTCTTTGTTTCTGTGATAGATCACTGAGTATGAGTGACTCTAAATCCACCCAAGTTGCTGCGAAGTCCATATGTTTGTCCTTCTTTATGGCTGCATAATATTCCATTGTGTAAATGTACCACATTTTTAAAATCCAGTCCAGTTTCGATGGGCAGTATGTGTTCTTTATTATTATTATTGTACTTCTCTTTAGAAACACATTTTGCTGTTACCCACACTGGTCTCAAACTCCTGGGCTTCAGTTTCCAGAGTAGCTGGGGCTACTACCACTGCTCCTGGCTGTCATGTGCTCTCTTATGTTTCCCAGTCTTCTTTATAATTGGGTTGAGGCTATGTGACTTATTCTGCTCAGTGGGCTTTGCATGGAACTGATATATGTCATAGCAGACTAAGGCAGTTATGAGTCAGCCTATTTTTTTTGAAAACCACTGGAGTCAAGTTACATGTTGAGAGAAGAAAATCTGGATCATTGAGCCACTGTAGATATAGCCAGGGAAAATAACAGAAAAAATAACTTTTCAGATGGTGCATTCAAAGGCTATAGAGAAAAACGAATCAAGATGCTTGTTGTAAAACGCAGAAACACAGCCTGAAATATAAATAATGCAGCAAGCAAATATTCAAAGATATAATTTCAAAGATATACTTTTCTGAAATAAAAGAGTAAACAGTGGATAAGATAATTGATAGTTTGTTCAAGATCAAGACATATCATAGTTTAGTTACTGGATTTCAAAGACAAATAAACCATATCTGGGCAGCCAGTCAAAATATCAAGTAGTTTAAATGGAAGAAAAATCAGGCTGGTTTCATTTGCCAAAACATTGGCATCTAAAATATCCTCAAGAAAAGAAAAAAAAAAGTCAAAAAAATGTATATTCTGCAAACTTTTCTTCTCATTAATATTAATTAATTTTGGACATAAAAAAGAACAAAATCATGTCCTTTGTAGCAACATGGATGCAGTTTGAGACCATCATCCCAAGCAAATTATCAAGGAAGCAGAAAATGGAACACCTCATCTCCTCTCAATAAGTGGGGACTGGACACTGTATGCACACAGGCACAAGGATGAGAACATCAAACACTGGGGCACTCTTATGGAGAGAAGGAGGAAGGGGTTAAGTTTGAAAACTGCCTACTTGGTACCATGTCTACCACCTGGGTGACAAACTCAGTACAAGCCCAAATCTCACCATCACATATATACCTATGTAAAAAACTTGCATATGCACCCCTTGAATCTAAAATAAAATAGAATAGAATAACAAACTATCTGGAAAGTATAATAAAGTATGCTCGAACTTTACTGAATTGAGGCAAAGTAAACTGAAAAACTTCTGTAAAGAATTCACATTCTAGATGCCTCTAAGAACATTCGTGAATCATGAGAAGAGGTCAAAATACCAACATTAACAGGAGCTAAGAAGAAGGTGATTCCAACCCTCATGAATGACTTTGAGGGGTTCAAGATTTTAGTGGAGGAAGTAACCACAGATATGGTGGATATAGTAAGAGAACTAGAATTAGAAATACAGCCTTAAGATATTACTGAATTGCTACAATTTCATGATAAAACTTTAACAAATGATGAATTGTTGTTTATGGATGAACAAAGAAAGTGGTTTCTTAACATGGAATTTACTTCTGGTGAAGATGCTATAAACATTGTTGAAAGGACCAGAAAGGATTTAGAAAATTACATAAACTTAAAACAGTTGATAAAGGAGTGGTAGGATTTGAGTAGACTGATTTCAATTAAAATATTTTCCTAATTTTTAAAAAATATTTTAAACTAAATAGCTGTACATATTTTGGGGGCACATTTAATATTTTGATACGTGTATACAATCTGTAATAATCAAATCAGGGTTATTGCGATATCCACCACCTCAAACATGTATCTTTTATTTGTGTTGGGACCATTACAATTCTTCTCTTCTAGCTATTTTTAAAAAATGCAATAAATTACTGTTATTTATAAAAATTTAAGTAAAGAATAAGAACAGAGAATTCGGGGGGGGAAGAAAATAAAAATAAGACATATAAATAATTCAATTAATGGCAATTCCATCCTTCTAGCTGTTAATACCAGAAAATTTGTAGTTATTACTTACTTCTTTATTTTTATTGTGCCTCTCAGTCAGCCAGTCCTGAAGCTTTATTTGCTATATCTTCAAAATATATCCAGGATATGACAGCCTATGATTGTACAGTTATAGTTATATGTATAATCATATACATATATACAATTTTTTTCTGTTCAACTCACTTTTCAATCCCCAACACTTAGAACAATGCTGGCACAGAGTAGGTACTCAATAAATACTTTTTAATGAATATATTTAGTTCTACTCCTAATCTTTCAGAAAAGGGAAAATTAACATCCCAATGAGATGTCATTTTTCATTTAACAGATTAACAAAAACCAAAAGTTGGTAACATGCTCTGGTGAAACTCATAAATAACTGGTGGGAGTATAAAATGGTACAAACCATATGGAAGGAAATTAGGCGATATCAGCTATGATAATTGGTATATGTCATTTGGCAGAGCAAGTTTGTTAGTATTTACACATGAATGAAATGACGTATGGTTAGGTTATACATTGTTATGATGTAGTTAAAGAATATGAAGAACCTGAATATTAGTTACTAAAACATAGGTTGAATCAATTATGTTACATTAAACCAAACAAATACCATACAACTGGAGAAATTAATGAGTAGTTCTCCATGCACTAATTTGGAAAGCTTTCCATAGTATCTTGTTAAATTTAAAAGGCAAGGTACAGAGCAGTGCATGAAGATATCTAGCATTTTGTAAATAAGGGAAAACTTAGCAAATATCTACTCACATTTGCATATGTGTATAGCTATAAACTCTGGAAAGCTGCAGAAAAAGTAATTGGTGTTTATATGATGGAGGGTGTGATAAAAAAAAGAGGGAAACAAAAGTGAGAGGGACATAATTTTCTTCATCCATTTAAAAAAATTTTTTTGAACTTGTTAAAGATGACCGATTTAAAACATTAAACAAATACACTGAACTTAAAACTATTGCAAGGTAGTATATAAAATTAGCTATAGCTGAAAAATAACTACAGCTGAATTGACTTCTCAATTATACTCTAAAGTGTGGTACAAGTGCCCAATTTTTTTCAGATCTCAGAATTTGTTAAGCTTTTTAAGACTAGATAGCAGAAAATCAATTTACAAATGGAAGAAGTCAGCCATATGATAAAACACCCACCTGAGTAACTATTTCTTAGAAATGGGTGGTCCCAGTAAAGCGATGAGGGTGTCGTTTCCATCAAACTATGACTAACACATTAGCATGTTTAAATTGTGATTAAGACAATGCTATTAATAAATTTACAGGAAAAAGATATCCACCGTAGATATATGGTTGATTAAAAATATAGATATTCTAGAGTCAAAAAGAGAAAGTAGCAGCTCATTTCTCAGTGTCCACAGTGGGAGTTCTCTAGACAATTAGAATTGTCTGCTTAACATACATACTTTTCATGAAGACAATGAAACAAACTATTAAAGCCTGATTTAAAAACTCACTGAAATGTTGTAACTCTTATCACACTATTTTAATTATCAGTACCTTTCTAATTATAATCACGTGCAGCTTTCTGAGAGTGAGTGAAAGGATTAAGGCCATTTGAATATTCCATTGTACTTGATAATTATATTTTTCAGTGGAAATTATTACATACAAATTTTGTTCTCTTGAGATTTTGGTTAATGTGAGCCCATATCCCTAACTCTGATCAGCTTAGGGATACTGGACAAATGCTACAAACCCATGAAACTGAAGGCTGGGTTCAGAATTCATATTATATCACCAAAGGATTGCCAGGGGCATTGGCCAGATGACCAGGCAGCAACATTATTATGTCACTTTGTATTATTATGTATTTATTACCTTAATAATAAACAAAAATAATTGGCTAGAGAAAAGCCAGGTGAAAAGAAGGTGACTGAGTTAAATTCTAGTATATCCCAGTTTTTATAATACAATAGGAAAAAGATGTGAAAAAAAGCTTTTGATTCCCTGAGATAACTAGCCATCAAGGCATAATTTTAAAAATAATAGACTATCTGCTATTAATTAATTATATTGATATGTTAAGTTGTGAAATACATTGCAAATAAACTACCAAGTAGGACACCCTTCACATACAAGCTGAAAAAATGTACCACATTTTTTTTTTATCCAGTCCAGTTTCGATGGACAGCACAGTTGGTTCCATGTTTTTGCTATTGTAAATGGTGCTGCAATAAACATGCATGTGCAAGTATCTTTTTTGTAGAATGATTTAAGTTCCTCCGGGTATATTCCCAGAAGGGGGATCGCTGGATCTTAAGGAAGGTCAGTTTCTAGTTCTTTTAGGAATCTCCACATTGTTTTCCATAGAGGTTGAACTAATTTGCATTCTCACCAACAATGTAGAAGCATTCCCTTTTCCCCGCATGCTCGCCATAAAGAAGAACAAAATTATGGACTTTGCAGCAACTTGGATAGATTCAGAGTCTTAATACTCAGTGATCTATCACAGCAACAAAGAACTGAGTACCATATGTTCTCACTCATAAGTAGACCTCAAACATTTACAATAATACTATAATAAAGGGATTGGCAGTAGCCGGGAATTGCCAGGGGGACACATACCATTAATAAGGGTACCTGATCTCAAACTAGGTAAAGTAGGGACCAAAGTGTGGCCCAAACTTTACACGTACAATGATCGCTTTTATACCTAATCCTGAATTGTACGGCACATCTTTAAAATGAATGAATGAATGAATGAATGAATCTGAATAAATTTGAATTATCATCTTTTCAATTGCTTTACAAATAAAAATTGATAAGAGCCTCCATGTCTCTTTCTGTTAATGACTATTCAAGTAAAGAGAATATTTTATTGTAAAAAGAAAGAAAAACACACATCCTACGTAATATCAAAGTTTTAAAAGTATGGCCATGGTGACTAATAGGTTTCTTTCACGTATGGAATTGAGCTGGAAAACATAAAAGAACACAGTTTAGAAGCACCAAGTACCCAATTATCCCAATGATTTTCTTTGCGCTTTGTTTCTTTCTTTCTTTCTTTCTTTTTTTGAGTGGGAGTCTCACTGCACTGCCCAGGCTAGAGTGCAGTGGCACGCTCATGGCCAACCCAGCATCAACCTGCTGGGCTCCGGTGATCCTTCTATCTCAGCCTTCCAAGTAACCAGAACTACGGGCCCGCGCTACCACTCCCGTCTATTTTTTTTATTTTTATTTTTATTGTAGAGACGAGGACTCGCCAAGTTGCCCCCAGGGTTGTCTCGAACCAGCAGGCTCAGGCAATCCACTCCTCAGCCTCCCAAAGTACTGGAATGGCAGACTGAGGCACCGAGCCCAGCCAATTTAATTTATTTTAAACCATTTCCATTTAATCTATTGTCCATGAACAATTTTTTTCTTTTTTCTTTAAGTGATGAATTTTAAAGTGAATCAAGTATTTATTAAACACTGAAGCATGGAATATAACAAGAGCCCCAGGAAAACTCTGTTCTAGTTCCTGCTTTGTCCCTTAAAGCTACTTGCCCTTCTGCATCACTTAATCGCTCCTTCCTTCCAAACGAAGACTCGCTGACTATTTTATGATTTTTTTTCCTTGCTTTCCATCACTCTGATACTACCTACTTACTTATCCTTGCAGACAGAAGCTGCTAACTTACATAATTATGTGAATAATTCAATAAGGTCATGGGGGCAGATATAAGGAAGTGCTCATTTTAAAATTTTATGTGCTAAGCCTTCTCAAATATTTCCTCATAAACTGAAAGTCACCCTTCTGTGTGGTCATATTGCCAAGGAGAAAACCAGCAATGGCAGAAGTCCCTTAAATCACAGAGTTAGCAAGAGGCATAGTCATTTTTGGAATTCAAAATTTTTAAATTTCAAGACATAGGTGACTACAAGGAGTGAGGAAGATTGACTTGCTCTCCTTTTTCCTGTGGATTTTCCACACACAACCGCTCTCTGGGTTGTCTGAGATGGGTGCTCTGGAGATGGTCTGGAACTCCTAAGTATTAACCTCTGTCCATGGATTGAGTCCTTCCTGGATTCTCTCTTTGCAGCATTGACTGGGTCATCTGGAATGTTCTTCTGACCCATCAGTGAACTGGAACTCAATCCTGATGTCTTATCTTTGGTTCTCTAGAAAAAAAATGAGATGGAAATTAGTGTGCAGGAAGTTTCTTGATGGGGGTCCTTGGTGACAATATCTGTGAGGGAGGTAATGATGAAATCAAGAGTAGGTACAAGGAGAAGCTCAAGTATGATGTCGGTTGCAGCAGCAGCCCCAGCTTGTTCCATGTTGAATCCTGGAACTTGAACAGTCTTTCAGAGTTGTCCCAACTTGAAGCAAGGGACTGCATCTTTGTACAATGATGATTAAATGTGTATTACCTGGGAGGGGAAAAAAACTTAGGACATATCCCTTAATCTTGAGGGATATTCTTGGGAAAGAACTCAGCTGTTAGCGTCAATCATGCCTGGTGGATGGATAAAATGATTTTTTCTGTCTTAAAGAAAGCATCTTGATGGCCCACATGAGTATTCATGACACCTCCATTCTGGTAGGGCTAGGTTCCTACCTAGATGTCTGTCACTTTTCTTAGAGCCATAGTCTATCTGAATCCTTTATCTCTCTAACTGATTCATGTCCTATAGATTCGTGATATCGTTTTTTGGAAGAAAGTCCATGAGACCTATCCATAGAGTAGTGATAGGCTTTGAGTTTTATGGAGCAATTCTCCCAGTTATAAATATATTATCGAGAGTTGATTATCTATTCTAAAATATACTGGAGGAGTCTATTCATTATGCCACCTCAAAGTTGTCAATGTGGAACTCTCTGTCTCCAGTCTTCATTGAGTTTTGACTTAATCCACAATTCGATAAACTTCATGGATGTAGATTTTTAACTTCAGCTTTATAACTTGTAAATCATTCTTTTCCTTTCTGGCACTTTCATCCTTAGTCTACCATGGGGCTAGGGAAGACACATTTAGAAACTCCAGAAGTTTTGGTGCAGCCCATGCATAACTTGTTATTTTAAAATCAGTATTTTTTAGTCCTTGTTTTGACATTTTGAAAATAAAAGTAATAAAACTTTCTTAATACAAGCTACAAGAACATGAAACTCTACAAAATTCATCTTGACTGATAAACTGTATGCTTAAAAATGCCAGTAAGGTTACTGTATCCATGTGGGACAGTGGAAGCCAACACAGGCATCCATATTTACCTAGCACGTTTTTCTTTATTTGCCTTCTTTTTACTTATACTTAGTTTCTTCTTGATCATTATCTGGAAAACCCCGACTTTCCTCTTTTAAATGTGAAATTCGGTAGACTATTTCAGACATGAACACCAACACTTTAAAGAATGGTTTAATTGATTGGGGGTTTTATCACTGCTAGGAAAGTTGCAGAGAGAGTTGGGTTGATTAAGACGGATTAAAGAAAAGATGATTCATGTACTGTAAATAGCTGTGAGGAATGAGACCAAAAGGCATAGAAGAAGGGTTGAGGTATTGTTTTTCAACATATTTTGGGCTTTAATAATTAGGTGTTTTGAGTAGAAAATTACTGGGAAGGAAAGTCAGATTGTAGAGGCTAAGGACAAAGTCAGTAAAGATAAAATGGTAACAGCTAGCATAGATCACTTATGGGTGAACTCACTTTTCTAAATTAAAAGAAAGGATTAAAGGCAAAGAGCAGAGAGAATGATGCTGAGATAGGAGACTGAAACAAGAGACATATAAGTACATAAAAAAGGAGGTATACTCAACTTTTGAGACTGAAAGGAATGAAACATGGTTGTGGATATAAGAAGAGTGAACGGACGCCAATGGTAACCACTTTGAGCTCCTAGAAGTCAAACATGACTTGTATTTATCTTTTGTTATTGGTATATATTGAGTATTACAATTTTAATAGTTTTTTCTTTCTTAAAATGTGTATACATTTTTTGGCACCATCTTTGTTATATTCATATTACAATCGTGGCAGTTTTGTTTCCATTATTATTAGGTAAGCTACTTACAAATTTAATCTTCTGTGAATAACTAAATTCTGGGAAACACACACACACATTCATGCACGCAACAGGCTTTTTGATGTCTCTGTAAACAAAAGCAGAAAGATTCTGGATGGAAGAATAAACCAATATGCACGAGTTTCCTATTTTTCAGTTGTATTCTGAATAAGGCTTTAGTCAATGTGCTACACATGTTCTTTTGACCATAAGATCTAGAAGTCATGATTAGGAGTAATCACAAATACTGGAAAGTAAAAAAAAAAATTACAAAATTAAGTAACCAGCAAGGGGAGCTCCAAATTCTCTGCATACTTTCTACCTATGTCTCTGACTGAGCTCTAACCACATAAGTATGGGACCAGTAGCAAACAACCTTTTGAAAAGAACAAAAATAACCAAAAAAAAAAAAAGAGAGAGATTTCAATTGTTATCTAAGAGACAGAAATTACAAGTGGAGTCCAGGAAAAGTAATTGCATGCTAAAAACAAACCAAAAAAAAAAAAAAAAAAATCACACATTTCTATGACTTCTTTTTTAAGTCTGAAATAACATAAACTAATTCAGAGTTTCCATGATACTACATTAGCAGAGTGTAGGTCATAAAGATAAAAATTATTTGACATATATAAAGCAGGACAAAGCAATACATTTTCAAGATAAAATGCAATCAACAGAGACCAAGTTTAAGATGACCCAGAGGTTGGAATTACCAGAAAAAAAACCTTCAGACTTTAAATAGCTATTCCAAACACTTTCCATAAGGTAAAGATTAACATACGCATAGTAAATAAAAAGTTAGGAAATTTCAGCAGAGAACTAGCATCTATAAAAAATAACTAAATATAAAATCTAAAACTAAAAAATTACGATATCTGATATTAAACATTCACTGAATGAGATTGCTAGCAGATTATAGATGACAGACTCGATAAACTATTTTTTTTTTTTTTTTTGAGTTGGAGTCTCACTCTGTCACCCAGACTGGAGTGCAGTGGCAGCTCCAGGCCGCCGTAGACTCAGCTTGCTGGTCTCCAGTAATCCTTTTGCCTCAGCCTTCCAAGTAGCTGGAACTACAGGCGCACGCTACCATGCCCGGCTAATTTTTTGATTTATTGTGGAGATGAGGTCTCGCCAAGTTGCCCAGGTGGGTCTCAAACCCGCGGGCTCAGGCAATCCACTCACCTCAGCCTCCCAAGGCGCGGGATTACAGGCTGAG
>CAUYQG010064254.1:0-46548 GCA_963574415.1 Tarsius wallacei | reverse complement strand
ACATATATGAGGAACACTTCAAATCAATAGAAAATGCAACAGAAAGTGGATGAAAGCCATGAACAGGAACATCACAGTGGAGACCAGACTGGAGTGCAGTGGCCGCTCCCGGCCACCGCAGCCTCGACCTGCTGGGCTCCGGCAATCCTTCCGCCTCAGCCTTCCGAGTAGCCGGAATTACAGGCACGCGCTACCATGCCCGGCTGATTTTTTGATTTATTATAGAGATGAGGTCTTGCTTGCCCAGGCGGGTCTCGAACCCGCGGGCTCAGGCAATCCACTCACCTCAGCCTCCCAAAGGCGTGGGATTACAGGCTGAGCCACCGAGCCCGGCTAGGATGATATATATTTCATTTAATTAGGTATTCTTTGAAGTTTTTCAGAAAATTTTAATACTTTTTAATATTATCACACTGCCATCATCATCATAATTACAATGGTTTTCACCTATACAGTGTTTCCTGTGTGTCAGGCCTGTCTGTTATATTCAGTCTTTACAACAAGAATAAGGAGAGGGAGATCCTATTATTATTATATATTGCATGCAGGTGGGTTAATTGACTCACAGGAGATTACACACTCTGTAAATGACAGAGTCAGGTTTCTAACCTAAAGTACCTGGATACAAAGTTCACACGTTTTTGCTTTTTTGAGATAGAGTCTTGCACTGTCACCTAGGCTGGAGTGCAGTTGTGTGATCATAGCTCACTGCAGCCTCGACCTCTTAAACTCAAGTGATCCTCCTACCTCAGCCTCCTGAGTAACTGGGACTACAGGCATATACCACCATGCCTGGCTAATTAATTTTTATTTTTTGTAGAAATGAAGTCTCACTATGTTGCCCAGGCTGAAAGTTCATATTTTTAATTACTAGCCTATATTGCTTACAGGCTTTTTTCTCTCATTGGATTTATTTCTACATATTTTATAGGCTTTGTTGCTATTACAAATGGTAGCTTTAAAAAACTGTTATTTAAATTACTTGTAGAAACAAATAGAAATAAAGTTGTTTCTTGCATATTGATCTTATATCTAACAACCTTGCTAAATTTGTCTATAGGGTTTTAAGAGTATTTCTACAGAGATAATGATATCAGTGGAAAATAGTAACTCTTTTTTTCTTCCTTTCCAATTCTTATATCTTTAATTTATTTTCCCTGACTCACTGTGCTGGCTAGGTCTTACAGGGGTGACAGCATCTTATTCCGAAATTCAGGGAGAAGATTTCAACATTTTACCACTTGACTTGATCATAGCTTTAGGTATTAGATCCTTTATCAGGTTAAAGAAGTTTTCATCTAGTCTAGTTTATCAGTGATTTTTTTTTAAATCAAGAATGAGCATTCAATTTTATTACATGCTTTTTTGTATCTATTGAGATGATATATTTTTAAAATCTGTTAATGCAGTGAATTACATGTATGTACAAGGGGACCCTAAATTTCAGTCACCTTCAAAGTACTCTCCATTTGATGCAATATACCTATTGAGACGCTTTTTCCACTGCTCAGAACAATTTTTGAACTCGTCCATTTTGATGTCTTTTAGTGCTAATGCCGCCTTTTTTTTTTTTTTTGAGTTGGAGTCTCACCCTTGTTGCCCGGGCTGGAGTACAGTGACACGCTCACAGCCTCCGCAGCCTCCACCTGATGGGCTTAGGCAATCCTTCTGCCTCAGCCTTCCAAGTAGCTGGAACTACAGATGCCTGCCACCACACCCAGCTAGTTTTTGTGATTTATTGTAGAGATGAGGTCTCACCAAGTTGCTCAGGCTGGTCTCGAACCCCCAGGCTCAGGCAATCCTCTTGCCTTGGCCTCCCAAAGTGCTGGGATTGTTTCGCCTCTTCCCCATTGGCAAAACATCTCCCTTTGAGGACTTTTTTCATCCAGGGGCATAAAACAAAGTCACCTGGGGAAGATCGGGTGAATAGGGAAGGTGGAACACGGGTGTCATGCCATTTTTTTAGTCAAAAACTGCTGAACACTCAGCATAGTGTGGGCAATTGTGCTCATAAATCACCCATAATGAAATGGGCAAACTCGGTGAAAGAATCTTAAAAAATAAATTCACTGAAGCTGAATGCAGCCTCTTACAACAACACTAACTGATCCACTGATGCTGATGGGTTCCTAGAATGCTTAGCTAGCAGGGGAAGCCTGTACAACAGGGGGCCGCCCTCCAAAAGATAATTCTAGTTTTTTTGGGGTCCTCCCTCATATATATGTGTGTATAGTTTTAATATCAATCCATCTGTTATATATGTGATATAAACCCAATTGGACTATGCTTTTTTTATGCATAGTTGGTTTCAGTTTGCTAATATTTTACTTAGGATATTTATGGATGGATGTATAACTAAAATGGAGCTATATTTTCCTTTCTTGTTTTGTTTGGCATCATGGTTATACTGGCCTAATACAGTAAGTTAGGAAGAATTCCCTGTTTTTATATTTAGTGAAAGAGTATACTATTCCAATATAAAATATTACCTTGAAAAATTTATCACCTTTAAAATGTATATATATAACTTTTGAATTATAAACATATGTAATCAGAAACCCCTTTTTTTGGAAAATGCATTGTTTTTGATGTGTTAAAAACTCTAAGTTTTGCCGTGGTATCTGAAATTCTTAGGTATTTTAAGTGAATTAAAGGTACACAGGTATTAAAGGTTGTAACCAAACATTTGTTAAAATCCCCCATGTGGTATTTCGTAATTTCTAGTTCCCTGAAGACTCTTCAAGTAATTTATCGTTAAATTTGTAGAAGCTGTAGCCAATGTCTGTGTAGGTCTCCTTCTGCTGCTTCTCGCTAATGGTGACTCGCTTCCCTATAGACTCACTTGACTTGACTTTCCAGAGCTCACTGACCTTGAAAAATCACATGTAGGGAATACCACGGGCCCAGGATGAAGGTCTCCTTGGAGTGGCAGGCTCCTGGAAGCATGATCAGTACAGGACCATGGAAACAAGGTTCATAGGTGGAAGTTTCTGTGCTTCTCAAGCTGTGCTTGGACCCAGGTACCAGTCTACGTGAGGCTCAGTCAGTTGCCCCAGCTTCTCTGGGATGGGTTATTTTTTCTTTTGTTTTTCATTTACTGCTTTGCTCAGCATCAGGAAAACTTTCACGTGGCCTTGAGGTTTCAGCTTAATGTGGGAACATTATCTTGAGAGAGGAACCAAGCTGGGCAAGGCCTGGATCTTGACTTGTGGCTTCTTCTCCCAATAAGCTACACACTATGAGATGATGCCTTTAGGGCAATCATGGCTTTGGGGCATCAGCTTTCCATTAACCTCTTTGGGGATGAGCTACCCCCAGAACTTGGCCTGGAAGTTCCCCTGTACCTTTTTCAACTCTTCAGTGCTTTTAAGGTGGTTTTGCTTTAGTGTTTTATACAGTGTTTTTGGGTTTTGCACTGTGGGAATTGATCTGAATATCCCAGAACAGAAACTCCCATGAATTGTTTCTCCCAAACTTTTCTTTCTAAATGCTATTTTCCAAATATTGGTTTATCGAGTAGACCAGAAGACTTATTAAGTATTGGAAAAGACTAACTACTTCTTTATAAGAGATACAGAAAATGCGTTTCTAAAGTTTAGTGATTCTGGCATTTTAGTTGTGCTTGATCTGCTATGTGAAGAATAAGGCCAGGGACTTCTGAACACTTATTGCTCTTGTATTGAATATCATTAAGAAGTTGTAAGCTAAGTGTTTATTTTAATGTGACATAAAAGCATAGTATTAGGAAATGCTTAGGGATATAATATGTAGTGATATAATTTAATGACAATGTTATTGAAGCTCAACATTTTTATTGCATCCATTATTAATGAGAAGAAAACAAGCAATGTTTTCTGTTTTCATCAAGGTATTATATCTAAAAATAACTTTTCTTGAACTTGACTTCAAGTTTTATTAAAATGCGTTTTTTTAGTTTTATTTTTGAGTTGGTGTCTCACTGTGTCACCCAGGCTAGAGTGCCATGGCACAATCACGGCTCACTACAGCCTTAACCTCCTGGGTTCAGGTGATCCCTCCTCTTCAGCCTCTCTAGTAGCTGAGACTACAGGTATGCACCACTATGCCCAGGTAATTTTTTGATTTTTTTGTAGAAGTGTGGTCTCACTATGTTGTCCAGGCTGGTCTCGAACTCCTGGGCTCAAACGATCCTCCTGCCTCAGCCTCCCAAAATACTGGGATTACAGGTGTGAGCCCCTGTGCCCATCCTAAAATGTGTTTTTATTATACCTAGTATAAAATAATTGACTATGTCCAGTGTGTCGATGGGTCCCACGACCAACATGGATTTGATGGTTCATAGGAGGACCTCCAGGACTCAACATATAGCTGTACCCACGACCATGACTTATTACCATGAAGGAACACTAGGCACGGTTAGCAGAAGGAAAGGCATTTTGGGGGATGTCCAGGGGAGTCCAGGCACAAGCCTCCAGGAGTCCTCCTCCAGTGAAGTCACACAGGATGCTCCTGATCCCCCAGCCTCAAGGTGTGACCACATGTGGGAAATGCTGCCTGCCAGGAATGTTCTGCGGAGACTCAATAAGAGCCTGGCTCTTATTGTGGGCTGATCACATGGGCATTCTCCAAGGGCACGCACCAGAGTTCCAGACCCTGGAAGGACAGTAAGCACCTAGCATAGGCCATGATGAATACATGGCTTTTTATTTCATTTTGTTTTGTTTTTTTGAGTCGGGGTCTTGCTTTGTCACCTAGGCAGTAGCACAATCATGGCTCACTACAGCTTCGACCTCCTGAGCTCAGGCCATCCTCCTGCCTCAGCCTCCCGAGTAGCTGGCTCATTTTTTAGTTTTTATAGAGATGAGTTCTCGCTATGTTACCCAGGCTAGTCTCAAATGCTTTTACTCAAGGGATCCTCCCACCTTGGCCTCCCAGTGTGCTGGGATGATATGCGTGAGCCACTGCCACCATCTTATTAACAGTTTTAAGTACAGTGATCAACTCTTACCAGTTAATGGTGGGGGAAACCTTCCTGAAATTCAGGTTCCCAGATGCCATTCAAGGGCCAGCCTTATAAGCAGGACAGCAGTGAGGCCTACCATGTTAATACCTAGAGTGTGGCTAAATTTTTTTAAGCACTTACTATGTGGCAAGCACTGTTCTAAGACCTTTACTCATTTTATCCTCACAACAACCATTTCATAACTGGAGAACAGAGGTATAGAGAGGTTAAGAAACTCATCCAAGTTTGCACAGCTAATAAGTAATAAAACAGGATTCAAAGTTAGACTTCAGAATCCATGATTTCATAAAATACTTTATTTATTTTTTTGAGAATTATTTTCATTTTATCTCACCTTGTGGATAAAGTGTTCCGTATATTTCCATAAAACTGTTTAAAAGAATTTGTCTCTCTATAATATACCCTTTGAATCTTCAGCGCTGTTTCATGACTCTCAATCTTCAGATCTGGAAAATCCTTCTAATTATCATACTTAAACCCTTCCTGATCTCTCGGTCTCTGTGTTTCTGGTTTGGAGAATACAAATTTTTTTCCATCCTTCTATAAAAGGCTTGTCAAGGACCACTAATTTACTTCCACGGTTCTTCCTGTATTTTCTGTTGATCTTCTGAGATGTGGCAATTAGAACTGCAAACAGAGATGGTATCACAGCCTTGTGGTTTATAAAAGACAGGACAGCTGGCTTAGTCCATTCAGGTGGCTTAGAAACAGCAGGAACTTTTCTCATACTCTGTAAGCTAGAAAGTCCACCAGCTGGTGCGGCAGGTCTAGCCTGTTGAGGGCCTACTTCCTGGGTTATAGATGGCACCTTCTCGCCATGTCCCCCATGATGGAAGAGCACGAATCCCATTCACAGGGCTCTGCCCTCCTCACCCCTGAAGGCTCCCTACTCTGACACCATCACATTTTGACTAGGTTTCCACTTAATGGATTTGGGGGCACAAGCACCTAGACTGCAGCACCAGCATTTTCTGTTTCATTTCCATCCTTGCAATTCTCAGCATGGTATTGGCCATATGATCTCCTTCTGTATACGGGACAGTGGCTTCAGGAAACAGCCTTTAAGTGCTCCTGGAGGGCCATCTGGGATGCAGCTAGTGACTGGGAACTTGCCTTTCCACAAGTAAGCTTTAGGTTATTTTTTTATGATTGAAATAGAAAGCTCCGCTATTTATTATATCCATTCCTGAGAAAATACATTATAGCTTCAAGAAAAACTCAAGTGTTAACACATGTGCTAAAATATGCTACAGATGCTTAATGTCTCCCTGTAATGTTATTTGACTGTTCATAGTCACCTGCTTTTTTGATGTGTCTAAGTTTGCTTTCCTTATTCCACGCCACCTGTTCCCAAGAAGATACTTGCAGTCTGTTGTCTTTTCTAAATGGTCAGTACATATGTTGGAAAAAGGTGGATTCCTACTGGTGTCTTTCAGTAAACACCTTGAGGATTCCTGGTTATTTTATTTTCAGTGTTATTTTATTTTGGTATGATACCTTAATACTGTTTTTGCTTAAATGCCACACAAGAAGTCATGCTCTATGACTGAGGTATGGTCCTTATTTAAATGTTTATGGATAGGAAACAAGTAATTTCTAGATTTAACTTTTTAAAAATTCCCCAACTTCAAACTACTGCATGGCGATCCATGGCCTTGTGTCTCTGTAGGCTTAGAAAGCCTGTGTCTAACTCATCACTCTCATGTGTCCATGCGCATCTAATTGTTGGAGACATTTGCTCCTTTCTGATTCAGGTCTTTGCATGTGTAGTTTTCTGTCTAAGCATTACACCATCAGAAAGGCTGTCCATATCCAAAGCAACTTTCTCCATGCTCCTCACCCCCAAGAAATCACTGCTGCCTGGCTTTATCTCATTCTTAGCACCTACCGGGGATCGGAGAGGAGATTTTGTTTGTTTGCTTATCGTCTGTCTGTCATGGTTGACTTCAAAGCATCATGAGAGCAGTGATGTCTGTTCTGTCTTGAACAGGGGTCCCAAACCCCTGGGCCACAGACTGGTACTGGACCATGGCCTGTTGGGAACTAGGCTTCATAGCAGGAGGTGAGTGGAGGCTGAGTGAGCAAAGCTTCATTCATCTGTGTTTACAGCTGTCCCCCATCACTGTCATTACTGTCTGAGCCCTGCTTCCTATCAGATCAGTGGCTGCTTTACATTTTCATAGGAATGCGAACCCTATTGTGAGCTGTGTATGGGAGGGATCTAGGTTGCTGCTCCTTGTAAGAATCTAATGCCTGATGATTCCTCCTTCCCACACCCCACCGCCTCATCTGTGGAAAAATTGTCTTCCATGAAACCAGTCCCTGATGCCAAAAAGGTTGGGGACAGCTGGTCTTGAATACCTCTTGATGCTTTGGTTAGCACAAAGCACGGGGTCACTTAGTTCTTGTTGAGTAAGTCAATGAGTTAATTTATTAAAGACTGCAGAAATCAGGCTCTTTATGTGAGATATGTTATTTGATCTTTATTCTTTTTTATAGTTTTTTATAATTTAAACCTATGAGATTTTCTTTGGGTTACTTAGGACCTGAAGAAGGTGTCCAAACTGGTTTTAGGTTTAGATTCTAACCATTAACTAACTAGAAGGTCAACGGTGGATCTACTTAATCCTCTAGGCTTGATGAAGCTTTCTGATTCTTTGAACTCTACCTGAGAATTGCGCATCTGCTGTAAAATGTCATTAAGTGCAATGAAATAGGACGTCTACATTTCGAGGTACTAGATACGTACCTTGATCTTTTTGCATCCCTTGGAAACATTTTAAACACAGAAGAGTGTAAAGAATAATACAATGTAATACTTAAATTCACCTAACTTTACCTAGTCTTAACATTCTTCACATGGAGTTGAAAACCCTTATTCCCTGATTCCTTTCCTTCTCGCTCTAGATAGAATTATGATCCATATATTGGTATTTATCAATCTTGTGCATGTTTTAGTACAACTGCCTAGATATTTATTTATAGATAGTATGTTATTTTGTTTTGCTTTTTTTTTTTCCTTCAAGTTGGAGTCTCACTCTGTTGTCCAGGCTGAAGTGCAGTGGCATGATCATAGCTCACCACAGCCTCAACCTCCTGGGCTCAGGCAATCGTTCTGCCTCAGCCTCAGCCTCCTGAGTAGCTGGGACTACAGGCGTGCACCACCATGCCTAGCTAATTTTTTTATTCTTTTTTTTCTTTTTGAGTCAGAGTCTCACTCTGTCACCAAGGCTGGAGTGCAGTGGCATGCTCATGGCCACTGCAGCCTCAACCTGCTGGGCTCAGGTGATCCTTCAGCCTCAGCGTTCCAAGTAGTGGGAACTACAGGCATGTACCACCATACCTGGCTAATTTTTTTGGTTTTATTGTAGAGACAAGGTCTTGCCAAGTAGTTGAGGCTGGTCTCAAACCCCTGGGCTCAGGCAATCCTCTCACCTTGGCCTCCCAAAATGCTGAAATTACAGGTGTGAGCCACCGTGTCTGGCCACCCAGCTAATTTTTTTTAATGTTCTATAGAGACAAGTTCTTGCTATGTTACCCAGGCGGATCTCTAACTCCTGGGCTCAAGCGATCCTCTTGCCTCAGCCTCCCATAATGCTGGGATTACAGGTGTGAGCCACCATGCTGGCCTTGTTTTGCATGTTTTCCAATGTTATATTCATGGTATTATATTGGACATAATCTGCACCTTTATTTTTTCATGCAACACTAAGTTTTTGAGATTCATCTATAATGATACACGCATCTCTTATAGTTCACTCATTTTCACCACTATGTAAAATTTCATTGAAAGATAATTCTGCATTTTATTTATCTAGTCTCTTGTCAAAGACATTCAGGTTGTTTTCAGTCCTTCACTGTGTTAATTAGTGCTGCAGTAAGCAAGAATTCTCTCAAGGGGTGCTTTGCAATCTCTCACCACCACGTCTGGCCAGGGATCAGATTTCAGCATGAAGCTTGGAGGAGCAAACTTCCAAATCACAGCAGTACCACAGGACTCTTCACCTCCTTATTTATTTATTTATTTATTTTATTTATTTTAGAGACGAGGTCTCGCTATGTTGCCCAGGCTGGTCTCAACCTCCTGGGCTCAAGCCACCCTCCTGCCTTGGCCTCCCAAAGTGCTGGGTTTACAGGCATGAGCCACTAGCATCCAGCCCTTCCTTCTCTTTTAGATCATGCATTATATATAAGGAGCCACAGACTGCGGGATGGATGAGTGAGAGCATTCACCAAGCCTCTTCTCATTCTGAGAATAGTGAAAATCCAAGGAAAGCACAATCTGTAGCAAATTGATATTTCCCACCATCACTTATGTAAATCAAACAACCCACTCTTAAGACAGGTAGACGGGTATATGGACAGAGAGAGCGAGAGAGAGAGAGAGAGAGAGAGAGAGAGAGAGAAAGTCATGGAAACTTGCTATAAGTTCTCAACCTGGTTGAAATTAGCCATCACAAGTGGCTTTACAGATGATCTCTCCTGCTTGCTTTCACAGGACTTTCTCTCAGGGCAGTGTACCCTTTGTCAGTGACTGGGCGAGACAAGGGTCAAGGTCACTTTATACATGTTAATTGTCCTGTAACGTACTTGAATTCAGAACATCTCAACACAGCCCTGCGTACATTTCACATGGTGCTTTCCCCTTAACAGAAGCAAACAGTGAGGCAGGGTGGTGCTGGGACCTCTTAAGAAGGAGTTTACGATGCATTGGCTAAAGACTTCACAGATACCAGTACTTTGCTTGTCCCTCTGGCACTCTGGAAGTTTTGAGACATCCAGGCAATGCGTGATTGCAGGATTCATTGGGTAAGCAATGTGTCTTTCTTTTGCAAAGCAGAAGAAGGTATTTGGAAGGAGAAGTGGAATTAGGAAGCCAGTGTTATTCCATACAGGTATGCTCCTGAGCACACTAATATCTGGAAGGATTATGAATAGAAGTCGGAGCTCTGGTAACTGATTCTGTCACTGGAGTAGCCAGGATGGAGACCAAACCTCCAAGCCTGAACTCTTCACAGCTCTGCCAACTGCCTTTCAGTAAGTCAGAGAGCTTGTGAGTAGACACAGCTGGCCTGTTTTTATCCTTTGTTTTCTGTGAAGTAACTAAAATTTATTTTTTCTATTTTGTTCTTTAGCTTTCATTATTATTTTTCAACAAATTATAAAGAAAAGAAAATGGAAGCAAATTCCCAGTTTAGGATCAAATATTCTTAAGAATTTTTCAAACATGAGGTCAGTTCATTTGAGCCCTTCCACCAGCCTGTGCGGTTCAACATTCAAGAGAAAGGAGTTGGTCTTAGTCTCTTTGGGCTGCTGTAACAAAACCCAATAGACTGGGTGGCTAATACACAACAGAAATGTATTTCTCACACGCCTGAAGGCTGGGAAGTCCAAACTCAAGGCATTGGCAGAGTCATTGTCTGGTTCATGGAGTGGCGCCTTCTTGCTGGGTCCTCAGGTAGTGGGAAGGAGCAGGGGAACTCTCTGAGACCTCTTTTACATGGGGGATCCCAAATAACTAGAATTATCTTTTGGAGGGCAGGTCCCTTGTAGTACAGGCTTGCCCCAGTAGGCAACTGCTCGAGAAACCTGTCAACATCAGGGTACCAGCTAGCATTGTTGTGAGAGTCTAGTGTTCGACTTCAGTGAATTTCTTTGGAGATTCTTTCAACGTGTTTGCCTATTTCACAATGGGTGATTAACAAGCATACCTGCCTACACTGTGCTGCATGTTTAGCAGTTTTGGACCCAAAACGACATGACCCCCATGCCCCACCCCCTGCATTCACCCAGTCTGGCCCCGAGTGACTTGTGACTTTGTTTCATTTCTCTGGATGAAAAAGGTCCTCAAAGGGAAACGTTTTGCTGGTGAGGATGAAGTGAAACAAAAAACCGGCAGAAGCAATAAAAGGCATGAAAATGAACAAATTTAAAAACTGTTTTGAGCAGTGGAAAAAGTATCTTGAAAGGTGTATTGCATCAGACAGAGAGTACTTTGCAGGTGACTGAAGTTTAAACATGTGAGAATAAATACACATTTTTAAAATAAATAAATTACATTTTTGTTGTGTCCCCCCCTTACATAGGGACACTAATCCCCTTCATGAGGGCTTTGCCCCATGACCTAATCTTCTGAAAGCCCCACTCTCTAATACCATCACACTGGAGATTAGGTTTCAACATACAAATTTTGTGGGGACACAAACATTCAGAACTCAGCATTCATATACAGTATATACTAAGAAAGGTATACTCGCAACATTTAGAATAAATGGAAACTGAAAACCTATTAACAGGCGAAATCTTAAAAGAGGATATACTAATGCTGACGTGTGCACCCACACACATACCTGACATTTCTGGTAGGACTGTTTTGTTCCAGAGAGTTTGTACATCATGAATATTGCTTCTATAACTGCAGCATCTCTGTGTTGTACTAGGGAAAGAAGCCTTACCTTTCCCACTTCCTAATTAGAAAAAGCAAGGTTCTACTCCGAGTGAATCAAGCTGAGGATCAGGTAATCTTGAATCACAAACCCCTTCATGCCCTTTTTCGAAATTGCTGTCTCCACGCACAATACTGGGAACAAGTGTCTATATGAGCCCAATAGTGCAGATTACCTACAAATTAATTGGGTCTGGGTCTGGCAATTGTAAAGTATACTCTCAGTGTCCTTCACAAATATTTATCCAGATATATGTAAAAGGAAATTATGGTGCTTGTTTGTAAGTCAATGAAGTATTTGCTTTTTTGGCTTGTTGTTTGTTTGGGGGGTTGTGGTTTTGGGATAGTTTACCATAGCCAGATCCATTAAATGCCATGTAACTCATTGAAAAATAGAACAAATTTAAGCTGAATAAGGAATGTGGCTTTATAGGATTACAGCAGAGATAATATTAGAATCATTCACATACAGAGGAGGTGTCAGGAAGAGAGCAGTAACATATGCCGTGATGTCGAAGGAACCGACATCTGGAGCAGCAAAAGCCATAAAGGGAAAATAACAGGAAATGACCTCAATTTCATAAAAGAAGAGGTGTCTTTCTAATGTCTTTAAATACAAAAGAAAGAAGTAAGACAAAGAGAGTAGACTAAAAAGAAAAATAGTCCTATGCTGTAAGAGCCTGTCTACCAGAGCGTAACAAAAACCGTGGAGAACAGAAAAAAATCAGGCCAAATATTGAATACACGAGCTATTCAGGAATGATCAAAAGACAGGAAGATGATGAACATGTTTTGGCAAAAGAAAAGTCAAAAGAAGGCAGAAAGTACAGGTTGAATCAATTCGAAGAAGGCAAAGTAATGGAGAGAAATGATACCAAGCAGACAATGTTCAGAGGGAATGAATGTATACCCTGATGTTATACATGTTGCCTAGCAACAAGCAATTAAAAAAAGAATGCAAAGGAAGTATGAAAAGCAATTAGAGTAAGAAAGAGACACATGCCTGTAAAGTCATCAAATACAAGGTGAAAATGAGCAGAGCCAGCCCAGCATGGAAAGGGAGTTTAGACCCAGACAAATTTCAGATCCATGATCACATTTGTTATTGTCTCTTAGGTCAGTTTTTTAAAAAAGTTAGACACTGATTGTAATGACCATTAAAATAACTACCCAGTATGATGAAAAACAATTCTATGAAAATGACTAAAAATATGATTGAGAAAGGCATTTAGCAGTGATTTTCATCATTCATTTTCTTATTTTGGATATGGATTGTTGCTTTGTATATCTCTAATACCTCATTTTAAATATTTAGACAGTGGGTAGCATCCTACCTGTTTGTAAAGTTCAAAAGTGCCTTCCTACAAATAATAGCTTCTAAAGGCCAGTAGATGCATTTAAAAATAAGTAAATTAATTCATCCTGTACCCGGCAGTAAAACAGGATGCGTTTCCATTATGTGGACTTAGCGTTGACCTCATGAGAACTGAAAGCAATCCTAGCCCCTCATTCCGGTCCCCAAAAGGCTCATCTGATGATAGGACCGCTGTCAGAACACTGCTCAGACCGTCTTTCAGCATGTCCCGTCTGTAGGCCAGGGGTTTCTCCTGGTCGTCCATATTTTGAAATGGGAGAGTCTCACGTCTTTTTTACTCATCCGTTTAAGTGAATGACCAACATTCCACAGTGCTGGAGTGAAGGCACAGATTTAATAACAAGCACAGAAACAACTGAATACAAGTGATGAGAATCAGGCCCTTACTACTGAATTTGGAGACTGTCCTTTCCTGTGACCCAGCTTCATGGTGCTTCCTGCCCATTGGAGTTTCTCACCACTCACATTTTGAAAGTTGAGAGTGGTAATTAAAGTGCACAATGGCTCTCAAAGTAGGTTTTCAACGTCTTAATAGCTGAAGGGGTATATATGGTGGCTCACACCTGTCATCCCAGCACTTTGGGAGGTGGAGGCGAAAGGATTCTGCCTGAGCCCAGGGGTTCAAGACCAGCCTGGGAAACTTGGCAAGACCTCATGTCTACATTAAATTTTAAAAATTAGCCAGGCATTGTGGCATGCATGCCTGTAGTTCCAGCTACTCAGGAGGCTTAGGTGGAAGGATCGCCTGAGCCCAGGCGATGGTGGCTGTGAGCGTGCCACTGCATGCCAGCCTAGGCAACAAACTGGTACTCTGACTCAAAAATACACACACACACACACACACACACACAGAGTGCCAAAAAATGCATACAAAATTTAAATTGTAATGCTCAACATATACCTGCCTGTTGCGTGGTGATACTAGCATTTATTTGGTTAATGCCATCTTTTGAACAAATGTCATACTACTGTAATTCAACTTTGAAAAGTAATACATAGATAACATCTCTTCAATTGTGTATTTTTGGGGGCATCCCCAGCATGTGTGTATGCATATGTGTGTATGTATGAAGGGGTATGTATGAATGAAGGGGTGGCTTTTGAGATACTCTGATTTGTACTTAGAATTTACCCACTGCTAAAGCTGAATGCCTTTAATTAAAACAGCAGATCAAAACAGCCGCCACACCCTTTGATGGAGTAAAACACCATATGCCATTGAATCTGAGACACCGCTGATTCTAGCATCATTGACATATTACATACCACTAATGAAAATACTCTGCCCGCTAAACTGTGACAAGCTGCTAAGACACCAATGATTATAAGATGGGTCGCAATTTTAGAGATTGTAAACTGTGGGAAAAGGTGTCTGAGAATCAATGAAATAGGATCAGCTGCTCCATAGTCACCTTTTTTCGAATTGTCTTTGGGTTTCACACACCAAATATGAATCCTATCCACCTACTTTATTCTGCCTTTTTAAAACCTCTTCCTGGCCTTTGTTTCACTGTTTCACTGCATAGAACCTTCACTTCACTCAGAAACACTCTTATCATCTACCCTGGGAGTAACTCTGTCTGGTTAAACATCCCTCCCTGACCTGTGCCAGCCTTACTAAAGGATGCAGACACCAGCTGTGGGTACTTGGTGAGCTTGTTCTTGCCTTGGCAGCAGGATCTGGGCATCGTTCATGAGGACTGGGGCACACAGAGCTCCATTCAATGTTGGCTGGGCTCCTGGTGTCCTGCAGGTGTCCCAGGTTACAACACAGAACTTGCAGCTTGGTGGGAGAGGCCCAGCACTGACAGGCTTTAGAACTCACCCTGCTTTAGCCATGACAGGCAGCATGCCAGAAACAAAGGTCCTCGTCACCCCTTCCTAGGCTTACTGTGCCTCCCCTTTCCCCGACCCTCAACTTAACCCTTCATAATATCAAGTGAATGTATTCTTACTTACATTGCACAGAAGCCTAGCGGGAGTGCTTTCCAAACAGGACACGTGAACCCTTGCACCTGTTTTGTTTTTTACTTTACAAAAATCTTACAGACACAATCATGTGCATATTCTGAAAAGGAACTGCGCTAATCCTATCTACTGCTCCACATGGGAATAGGAACAACTCATTATAAAGATGATGTGGAGGTGCATGTCCGGGAGGCCCAGCACCCTCTGACCTTAGGATGTGGCCTAAACACACACATCTCTGTAGAATGGTTCCTCCTTCCCCTCCTCCTCCTCCTCCTCCTCCTCCTCCTCCTCCTCCTCCTCCTCCTTTTCCTCCTTTTCCTCTTCCTTCCCCTTCTCCCACCTCTCTTCTCCTTATCTTCTTCCACTTTTTCCTTCTTCTCCTCCTCCTCCTCCTCTCCCTCCCTCCCTCCTCTTTCCCCTCCTTCCTCTCTTCCTTCTCCTCCTCCCCTTTCTTCTCCTCCTCCTCATCCTCCCCCTCCTCCTCTACCTCTGTCTCAGCCGAGCTTGAAGAATGGTCTGTGCTGCTGTTTCATTTCCCTGCAGACCCCACTCCTCAACTTGTCCAGTGTGGCTTCCAGTTTCCATCCACTCATCTCTGACTCCTGTCCATATCCAACACTGACAACCTCCTGGAGATGCCCTGTTCCATGGGTTCCAAGGCTCCCTCACTCCCTCCTGGGTCTGGCCCATCCTTCCCTCTCCTAGGAGACAGCCCTCTGCCTGTTGGCCCTGCCCCTGTTTGCTTCTTTACCCCCAAGCTTTCTTCAAGGACAGGAGATACAGTTTACATCTCCCTTTCATCAGTTACTCAGCATCAGCTCAGGGCCTGTCTCACCACATGTGATGACTTCCCAGTACCCTCCTGGGTCGGGAGCCCCGTCCTGGTGTGCAGCAGGGTCCAGGCCCCCTTGAGCAGCCTCTGCTCCTTAACCCTAGACCAGGCATGATGCAGCATCCCCTCCTCTTCTGGAAAATGAGTAAAAATGGCAAGAAATATAGGACCAATTGTGAGCCATCAGGACATTAGAAGTGACACGGAAACTTGGATGGAGTCGGGAAAAGGTATAAATTGCAGGATAACACAACGTGGGTCAGGATGTTGGCAATCAGGGACTGTTAAAGAAAGGGTATACATTACAAGTTCCCATAAAGGAGCCGCTGGCACATTAGTAACACAGGAGAACCGGCAGGTTTGAGAGGAAAAGGTGAAGATTATAGAATATAGTCAAGGAGGGCTTCTCTCAAGAGGGTCGTGCCCCTGCCAGGAGATACCTACGTGTAGACACTGGCTGCTATGTTCAGCGTTTTTAGTTCTAGCTAGACCGTTAAGACTTTTATAATTACGAAATAAATTTCAAGTTAATATGACATGGAAAAATTATTGTTCCTGCTTAATAGAGAGAGAGAAAAAAACTGAGTCAGAAAGATTCCCTCAATGCCAGACCTCTAAACATCTGTGTGTTGACCCATAAACACACCTCTTTTGGGGACCCCTTTGCTGCACACAGACATACATCCCTCCAAGAGCCTCTGTAAATAGGCCTGATGGTTCTATGTTCAAGACAGAATTCACAACAGTCATACAATAGAACAATTATTTAAAACACTTTATTGAAGTTTATCAGATGGGAGAATGTTCTCCCTGAGCCACTCTTGTTTCCACAGGGCTTGTGAGGGAGGAATGGACTGTCCTTGGTTCCAGAATATCTTTTCAAGGATGTTGTGTAGTGGGAAGGCTTAGGAGACAGATAGTATCTTCCTCCAGAGCAGGGACAGGCTTGCCTACTGGACGTTTAAAAAGATTCTGGTTTTCAGCTGTGTGCAGTGGCTGTAATCCCAGCACTTTGGGAGGCCAAGGTGGGAGGTCTGCTTGAGCCTAGGAGTTCAAGACCAGCCTAAGGCAACATAGTGAGACCTTGTTTCTTAAAAAACAAAAAATTAAGTGTGATGGTGCATGCCTATAGTCCAGCTACTCAGGAGGCTGAGGCAGAAGGATTTCCTGAGCCCAGGAGGTTGAGACTGCAGTGACTGTGATAGTACCATTGCACTCCAGCCTGGGCAACAGAGTAAGACCCTGACTCAAAAAAAAAAAAAAAGAGGCTGGGTGTGGTTGCACAAGCCTGTAATCCCAGCACTTAGGAGGCCCAGGTGAGGGGATTGCCTAAACCCACAGGTTCGAGAACAGTCTGGGCAACTTGCTGAGATCAAAAAATTAGTTAGGCATGGTAGTGTTCACCTGTAGTTCTGGCTACTTGGAAGACTGAGGTGGAAGGATCGCCGGAGCCCAGCAGGTTGACGCTGGGGTGGCTGTGAGCATGCCACTGGATTCTAGCCTGGGCAACGGAGTGAGACTCCAACTCAAAAAAAAAAAAAGAAAAGAAAGAAAGAAAGAAAAAAAGAAAGAAAGAAAAAGAAAAGTTTAATGATCTTTTGTTCTCTAAATATCTAAGTTTAAAGAGTTTTTAAAACCCAGAGCAAATTAGTTTTTCATTTTAAAAAATGAGAATGGTTTTATTTTTTACAGTTTTCACTTGTCTCAATAATACCAGACTGTACTGAATTTTTCAGAAATACTTTCAAATCAGGCAAAATATATGGAATTTACAAATTTTAATCCTAGGTCCTTTTTTCTCAACTAACTATATTCATTGCTATTCACAGAAATATTAACGTAAAATGAGCATACATGTCCTACCGGCACACAAACATGTATCATGTCCAAGGTGTTTCCTGGTTATTGGGGCACAGGGAACTAGAAGGTGGACTTCCTTCCCTCGGGGAGCAGCATATGATCCATGTGGGAAGGGAAACAAATACAGGCAAGATAGAAAGGAGGAGGAAGCAGAGGAGGAGGAAGAGAAGGAAGAGGAAGAGGAGGAGAAAGAAAAGAGGAGGAGGAGAAGAATAGGAGGAGAAGGAGGAAGAAGAAGAGGAGAAAGAAAAGAAGAGGGAAGAGGAAGAGGAAAGAGGAGAAGAATGAGAAGGGAGAGGAGGAGGAAGAGGAAGAGAGAGGGAGAAGGAGGAAGAGAAGGAATAAAAGGAGGAAGAAAAGATGGAAGAGGAAGAGGAGTTCTGAAAAGGGAGGGTCGCCGGGTACAGGGGAGTTGGGGGGAGGGGCATGTGGGGCGGGGGTGAGGTGCAGGGAGCAGAAGGGTCTGGTCTTGGCACCCCCAGCAGGCAGATAAGTTTGCTTCTGCAGTTACTTGTTACTCTGTTTTTGTAAAAGTCTTACCAGAGCACAATGCTTAATGCCAAGATTTTCTTTATTGTTTATTTTCTGTAGCAGTGTTAGGTCATATAGGTCACGTCTGACCATTTTGTATTTTCTAAAATTTCTGACGATTCCCCATGATTCTTCCAAAATTGTTTTATAATGGAATATATTTTTAAAATATTTCTTTTTAGAGACAGGGTCTTACTGTTGCCCAGGCTGGAGTACAGCGGTACTCACTGCAGCCTTGACCTCCGGGGCTCAAGTGATCCTCTTGCCTCAGCCTCCCGAATAGCTGGGACTATAGGTGCCAACACCACATCCAGCTAATTTTTAAATTTTTTTGTAGAGACAGGGTCTTACTGTGTTGCTCAGGCTGGTCTTAAACTTCTGGCCTCAAGTGATTCTCTCACCTTTGCCTTCCAAAGTGCTGGGATTATAGGCATGAGATACCATGCCCCACCTATAATGATATAACAATATAATTCTAAATATTTTTATGATGTTGAAATTATTGCCCAATGAGGATTAGAAAATGGAAATATTATTAAGAAATAAATGTTGAGACAATTTTTTAATTTATAGGTGCTAAAAGTAGTTGCATCTTCTTGGTCACTATTTTGCAGCGTCTTACACGTTTAGAATCATTACTCACTGTTGTCTTTTAGCTCGACACATTCAGGCATGAGAAGTTCAGAAAACTGAGTCAGAATGTGATCAAACTGGTTGAATTCTTAGCTGGCTGCATTTGATGTTGAGTGGTTGGATTATTCTTAGTTTAATAAATTTAGGATTGAACCTAAACTTTTCCATTTCGTGCTATTCTTCTCTTTTAGTTATTTCCTGTCCTTTACTCTCCATCACTTCCTACCAAGCCTGTGAACTCCCCTAGCTGGCCATTAATTTCTTTTGGACAGGGATTGTGGAATCCCTGGAGTTTTAGTCAGGGTCTGGCACATAGAAGGTGTGCAGTAAATGCTTCATGGATGGAAGAAAACATCTCATATATATACAAAAGTAAATCTTGTGATTAGATACAAGTTCAGATGTATGATTCCAATTTTTCCATGTGATTTTGATCAGTCTGTCTTACTGTAGCACCTTCCTGCTGGTTTTATCTGACCAGGAGCTAATCTGGATATGCAGGGAGCTAAGATGTATAAGCCAAGCAAAAACTCTTGAATATCAGTTACTTTGTAAGACAGACTTGATATCTGTGGTCCATTAACATGTTTGATGATGTGGATGCTCAAATTTTAAAAGATCTTTGGCTCCTCTTCTATATAACTAGATTCTTTTCAGAATGACATATATTGTAGGTTCCACATGTATATTTCAGACTAGTCAACACAACTAGAAATTTGATCCTGATTACTAGCTTTTCAAAACCATCCTTCATTTCCTACTAGGCATCTCCCTGTCAGAATTAATTTCCCATTTGGAAAATATCTCTCTGACCCACCATCTTCTGGACACAATTCATCCTTTACATATTTGAGTCTACTCATTGTTATCAATCCTTAGCTCCTCAGATGTCAAAAAAAAACCCTCTTGTATTTAGAGTGATAAGATCTATCAAAAGTGTCAGAGAAGAGAAAATTAACAAAAACGTTTAAAGGATTTTGTTCCAATTCTAATGTTTAAAAAATGCATTTTTGTTATTACTGTTTAAAATATTAAAGTAATAACTGTTACAATTGGAACAAGATGTGCTTTGTATTTTCCCTCAATCTTTGTATAATTAAAATTAAGCTCTGACCAGAACTGCAGTATAATTCAATTTAGCATACACATATGGAGATCCTTCTGCTGGCCCCCAATATCATGGTTTCTACAAGAACTGCCCTCATTTGCAATGAGCAAGTGAGTGTGATATAAGTGTGGCAACTGAGGAAGTTAATATTCACTGTGGAAGATTAGGTTGGGAAGACTTCACTCAAAAAGGAATTTCATGTTGGATTTTGAAGAGAAAATTGGATTTGGTTTGTTAGTCTGTTTTGTTTCTTAGTCTGTTTTCTGTTGCTATGACTAAACACCCAAGACTGGGTGATTTATACAGAAAATAAATGTATTTCCTTCAGTCCTAGAGACTGAGAAGTCCAAGAGCATGGTGCCAGTGTCTTGCAGGACCTTCTTGTGTTATAACGTGGCAGAGTGCATTCCATGATGAGAGGGCAAGAGCATGTGTGTCCACTCAGGTCTTACTTCCTCTTTTGAAGCCACCAGTTCTATCATGGGGGCCCACCTCAATGGATTGACCTTATCTAATCCTGATGACCTTCCAAAGGCTGCAACTCCAGACAACACATGAATCTAGGGATTAAGTTTCCAGCACATGAGATTTCAGGGACCCCTTCAAACCATAATAGCTTGTAGAGGAGAAAGCCATTCCAGGGACACTGGGATTGGGTTCAGCAGGGCGTGTACTGATTCTTGGGCAAGGAGGGGACGCCATGAGAAAAGTCTTCATCTGGTTGCAGGCTGCAGGGCGTATCAGAGAATGAAGAGGCCGGTCCACAAGAAGCCATCGTAACTGGCCAAGCCTTCACCAATGAGGTCTTGCTTCCGAGGCAAAGGAGATGGATGGACACGCAAGGGGAAGGTCAGATCTTAGCAACATTAACACAGAAAGAATCCGATATCCTCGATCGCTGATTAGATATCCAGAAGCAATGCAGAGAGGACTGTTGAGGTCCAGTCCAAGGATGAGGAGCCTGGGCAAGTAGGAGATCGTGGCGCCATGTTAGTATAAACAGATGATTAGGGAAAGAAGTGTAAGGTGGAAGCCATAGAGATTGTCATTGGTAGGAAGCAAGCCTGATGAGGAGTTATCAAAGGAGAGCCAGGACCTTCCACATTCAAGGATAAAAGGGAGGGCGACACAGAGGACAGAAAAGCCAAGAAATGAGAGGCCCGAGTTTGGCTTTGTTTAGGGTGAGGACAAAATATTGACCTTTGAGCAGCTTCAGAAAATTGGTGGGAGTGGTTTCAGCAATCCTGAAAAGGGAGGAGTCTGTGTTCTTGGTGAGACTGTGACCCAAGTCACTTCAGTCACTTCAAATAATAAACCCTCCTGAAGGAATTCACTCCTCCACTGTCTCATGTTATATAACAAATACCACTCTGTCATTAATACCTGTAGATCTAAAATGTACCTGTTTTCACATTGTAACCTGAAAACATTATTTTCACAAACCATTTGGAAATAATATTTTGATATTCTTTGATTCTACTCTTTCAAAATTTCACTTACCCCTCTCTGAGATTTATTTCTAGGTCACTGATTCAGATTCCAACACTAGTGTTTTCCATAAGCTTATTTTATGCCTAGCAGAGTTTAAATTCAAACGTTTTCTGGAAGGAGCAACTGAAATAGCCTCAAAGACATTTTCACATCTACCTTGTTTTTTTTTTTCTTGGTTGATTACATCTTTTCAAAAATGCCCCAGATTGATGGCACCTGAGAGAGTGTGGCTATAGTAACAACACAAGCTTCTTAGAATTGGTTGAGAAATACACGCTGTTCTTGTTCTGGTTCCTGAAGATAACAAGGAAAAAGGACATTCGAACCAGGGCCAGAGGACCTGGGTCTGTTCCCTTTGTTGCTGTATGGTCTTGAGAAGGTCAGTTTTTAGAGTTTCTCAGGTATAAGGTGAGAAGATTGTACTAGAAGGTGAATTAGGACTCTGTCAAATAAAAAGAAAAAAAGCTCAGAATCCATGCCCATACAATTTTGTTCTCTCATTTGCTAATCAAGCCTAGTATGCAGTATTAGTCCATACTTGAAGATGTGATCAGCGTGTTCCTCACGGACTGTTTCTTCCCTGTTCCTTAAAGATCCTACGTCCTCTGCCTCTAATGAAATGGCCTTACCTCTCCCTCCACCTGGCGGATTCCCTTGCTCTTTGAACCTCAAGTTACCTGTAGTTTGGCATATAAGCTCTGACAATTAGGTTCGCAAACCATCCTAGAAATTGCTACATACCTCAGTGCTGAATATCACTACAGTCTCCTTTGAAGTTCTCCCCCTGGGAAGCTATGCACTGACACCAATGACCAGTCTACCTGTCAAAGCAATTCTGGAACTCTTTTTCATCCGAGCTGTTATCATTTGTTGAGGTCTGACAATTAAGTTCATGAACTGGCCACTGTGTGCTTACGTTGGCAGCACTGTACAAATAACAGTGTTGAAACACCCTGCCTACTCACCTGATCCCCAATGACTTTTTTCTTTACCCGAAGATAAAGGAAATATTGAAAGAAAGTCATTTGATGACATTCAGGACATCAAGGATAATACGATGACAGCTCTGATGACCATTCCAGAGAAAGAGTTCCAAAATTGCTTTGACAGGTAGACCAAGCACTGGCGTCAGTGCATATCTTCCCAAGGGAAGTACTTCGAAGGTGACCATAGTAATATTCAGCAATGAGGCATGTGGCACTTTTTCTAGGATGGCTCGTGACCTAATTGTCAGGCCATGTACAATGGTATCCCCTGGCACCTCAGATATGGATCAGATGCTTGGTAAACATTTGATGATGGAGTAAACAGGCTGTGTTGTATCAGTGCCCACCTGGGGTGCCCCACACTAAGTGTCACCACCGACTCTGAGCCTGGACACATGGAGATCCCCAGGCCTCATGCCCCTGCTTTGGGTATCTGAGCTTCTGGAAATGGGCCTCAGAATCCCTACTTTAAATATCCCCGGTCCTGTTCACGTGGGGAGCATTAGTCTGTTCTCTGCAACTCTGCTGAGGACACAGACTGTAGTTTCTCTCATTTCATTCCCAGGCTCCAGCATAATTTCCGGAAGAAATTAGATATGCAAGAAATGTGTTTAAATAAATGAATCTAACTTTTGAGAAAAGTGATAAATAATAAATGAGAATAAAATGCCCTTTCTTCTGTTTGCAGATGTAACACCCTGGACCTTTAAACACTAATCCACTGTACCCATCCAAAATTACGTTTTTAAATAAATGAAATAAATTATGTAAGTGTCCAAACCCCTAGTTCTGGCAAAATCCAGAAAGCCCATGATCTGCCATCTGATCATCGTGACTAGGCCTATTTTGCTTTATTCGCTCAATTTTTTACAATTTTGTGGTAAGTTATTTGCTTTCGTTGTTACTGCCTTGTCATAGACCTTGTTTTAAATTGTTTCTCAAAAAGTTACCACTCATCACTCTTTCAGTCATTTAATTCTGGTATTTTCAACTAGTTTCTTTCTTTGGGATGGGGGTGGGGAGTGATGGAATGACCTAGGGCTAGCTTCAACACTTTGATGTCCCACGGTTGTATATGTCGTATTTCTATGATCCAGAGAAGAATAAACGGAAGTGTTTTTTAACTAAGAAAGTTATGCTATCCCAAATACAGAAACTTTATCACTAATCCCCTATGGGCCTGTGCCTTAGTCTTCTACTGCTGAGTAACAGAGGACTCTGTCACTCAGCTGATTGAAACAACAGACACTGAGTGTTTCTCCAATGTCTGTGGTCAGGAATCTGCAAGTGGCTTGCTTGGGTGGTCCTGGCTAATGTCCACTCAAGGCATCGATCATCTGAAAGCTCAATTGGGCTGGAGGATTCACCTCTGAGGCGACTCACTCAGGTACTCTCCTGGCTGGTTAGTGCCACGGGAGTCCTCGGCTTCTCACTACATGGCCATCTATCCAGGACTGCTTTCCCCAAAGCCAGAGGGAAGACTGGGAGAAGTCCCAGTGCCCACGTTCAGGGGGAGGGCTTCTGGCTCCCCTAGCGAAGGGAGGAACATGACAGAATCTGTGGACAGTTTAAATCCACCACAGCCTACAGTATTCAACACCATGGACCACCCTAGATGCTTTGTCCAGGACCTGAGGCCATCTGCCATCCAAGTCAGTTATTTGATTTCTCATCCATGGGTAGAGATTGGATATCCACATTTTTTCTTTAATTGTGTTATTTCTAGCGTCAATTTCCTTATTAAGATAATGAAGGATAGTAGTAAAAGCATCTTGAAGTGTTGGAATCAAAAGATGCTTTCTCTTGTCTGCACTTCAGACCACAAACTTTTCCTGTCTAGACTACAGTTCAGAACGCTCTGAGAAGGCTTCCCCATGAAGGTGGGAAGAAGGAAGCTGCCTGTTTCCAGAGGGACCTGTGAGACCAGGGCCGTAGCATTCACTGGGATGACAAGAGCTAATGCTGGAGGAGACCAGCCTTCGGAGGAAGTGTCTTAGACTGGAACTCCAAATGTGGAGCCAATGATCACCCGCTGGTTTGTTGGTGATTTTTAATATGAACTTTCAGAAAGACAAGCACTTACCACGTCCTGTTGCTACAATGTTTGTTCTATGTCTGTCTGCCCCATGTGATTGGGAGTGCCTGAAAGACAGATTTGTGAAATACACCTTTGAATCCAGGTGCCCCAGCACTTTGGGAGGTGGAAGCCAGAGGATTACCTGAGCCCAGGGGTTCAAGACCAGCCTGGACAATTTGGCAGGACCTTGTCTCTACAGTAAATTTAAAAAAATTATTTTAAAAAAAATTAGCTAGGTGTGGTATGTGCCAGTAGTTTCAGCTACTTGGAAGGCTGAGGCAGAAGGCTCACCTGAGCCCAGGAAGTTGAGGCCATGGTGGCCATGAGCATGCCACTGCACTTCAGCCTTGGTGACAGAATGAGACTCCAACTCAAAAAGATTAAAACTAAAATTAAAATTAAAAAATAAATTAAAACAAAAATTAAAAAATAAATCCAGGTGAACAAGGAAACAGCTGTCCCTCAGTTGATCTTTATTGTTTGTTGTTGAATTTAACAAGCTTATAAGTAAATCATTATCTTCTTTTTCACTATAAGATTGGGACAGTGGCTCACACCTGTAATCCCAGCACTTTGGGAGGCCGAGGTGGGAGGATTGCTTGAGCCTGGGAGTTCAAGACTAGCCTGGGCAATATAGCGAGACCTCGTCTCTACAAAAAATCAAAAAATTAGTCAGGCACGGTGGCAGTACCTATAGTCCCAATTGCTTGGGTGGCTGAGGCGGGAGGATCGCCTGAGCCCAGGAGATCATGGTTGTGGTGAGCTGTGGCTGTGCCACTGCACTTCAGCCTGGGCTACAGTGTGAGACCCTGACTCAAGAAAGAAAAGAAAGAATGGAGGGAAGGAAGAAAGGAGGGAGGGAAGGAGGGAGAGAGAAAGAAAGAAAAAACAGAAGAAAGAAAAATAATTCAGAGTACTGGGAAACTCGGCTTGAGGCCCACAGTTAGTAAGTGGCAGAGTTTGGGACTCACAGCCAGGTCAGTGTTTTCTGCTTCAGCTTGGATGCTCTCAGGAGGACTCAGGTGGGAGCTGTGTTCAGACCCCCAAGTATTGTCCTTATTGGTCTCAGCAAGGAGAAATTACTTAGGAGGTATTTCTATATTTGCCCAGAGTGAATCACCATAGTTTAAGAGATTGCCGGAAGGAAACAGACCATTGATTGGATAAGAGGGTCTTGAAATAAGCTGGCCTTTGCAAACCAGGTGTCTGATAAGGGGTTAATATCTGAAATCTATAAAGAATTCATACAAGTCAATAGAAAAACAAATGGCCTGGTTGAAAAATGGGCAAAGGACCCGAATAGACGTTTCTCTATAGAAGAATAAAAATGACCAACAGGGATATAAAAAGGTGCTCAACTTCATTGACTATCTGGGAAGTGCCAATCAAAACCACCGTGAGACACCACCTCGCACCTGTTAGGATGACCGTTATCAAGAAGGCAAAAAATAAAAAGTAAATAAATAAAATAAAAAAGTAAAAAGAAGGCAAAAAATAGACTGGGTGCTGTGGCTCATTCCTGTCATCTCAGCAGTTTGGGAGGCCAGGGTGGGAGGATTGCCTGAGCCCAGGGGTTCGAGACCACCCTGGACAACATAGTACAAAAAAAAAATCAAAAAATTAGCCGGGTATGGTGGCACATACTTGTAGTCCCAGCTACTTGGAAGGCTGAGGTAGAAGGATTGCCTGAGCCTAGCAGATTGAGGCTGAGTAGCTGTAAGCATGTCCCTGCACTCCAGCCTGGGCGACAGACTGAGACTCCAACTCAAAAAAAAAGAGTCAAAAAATGACCCTGACAAAGGTGCAGAGAAAAGGGACCCTCACCCACCATTGATGGATATGTGGCTTGGTGCAGCCACTGTGGAAATCAGTTTGGAAGTTTCTAGAGAACTTAAAAACAAGACTACCATGTGGCCCCACAATCCCTGTTCTGGGCATAAACCCAAAGGGAGTGAAATCACCTTGTGAAGATATCTGTGTTCGTACAGCATGGCTCACGATAATTGAGAGGTAGAAACAGGCCAAGTGTTCATCCATGGACAAATGGGTAAGGAAACCGGGGTGTGTGTGTAAAGGTACGTGTTTGTGTGTATGTGAGTGAGAGTGTGCGTGAGTGTGTGTGCGTGACTATGTGTGCATGAGTGTGAGTGGATGAAAGTGTTTGTGCATGAGTGTGTGTGTGTGTGTATAAAACTGAATATCAGATGGAACAAGCAGACACAGAAGGATGAATACTGCATGATCTCACATGTGGAATCTGAAAACAACCGGTCAGATATCCAGAGTCGGACACTGAAACAGTGGTTCTGGGGGCAAAGTAGGGGCATGGAGATACAGGTCCAAGGATGCACTGTAGTTGACATGCTGGGTGAGCAGGTCCAGAGACAGGAGCACTATGGGTCAGAAACTTGCCATATTCCTGCAACATGAGTGGATTTCAGCTGCTCTTGACACAGAAACCAAAAAATGGGCAACTATGTGGTGACGGCTGTGTTCATTTGCTTTACTATAATAATGATTTTACTATCTGTATATATCCCATAACTTCATGTTGTATACTCTATATCTACTCAGTAAAATTTATTTTTTAAGAAGCTGATTCCAGGCGTGATGGCTCATGTCTGTAATTGCAGCATTTTGGGAGACTGAGGCAGAAGGACTACTTGAGCCCAGGAGTTCAAGACCAGCCTGGACAGCAAACTGACACTTCATCTTTACAAAAAATACAAAAATTATCAGGGTGTGGTGGCACACAACTATAGTCCCAGTTACTTGGGAGGATTGCCTGAGCCCAGGAGGTAGAGGCTGTGGTGAGCCATGATTGTGTCACTGCACTTCAACCTAGGTGACAGAGTGAGACCCTGATATGGAAGGAAGGGAGGGAGGGAGGGAGAGGGGGAAAAAGAGAGGGGGGGAGAGAGAGAGAGAGGGAGGGAGGAAGGGAGGAAGGGAAAGAGAGAGAGAAAGAAAGAAAAAAGAAAAGGAAAGAAAGGGAAGGAAGAAAGAAAGGAAGGAGGGAGGGGGAGAGAGAATATGAATCTCTGCTCCTGTCTTTCTGTCTCCAACTTGGGATGAGGAGGGGCAGTGAAGAGGCACAGTGAACAGCCTCCTGCTGTGAGTGGAGGGAGGCTCAGCCACACTGCCCTGTGGGTGGGGAGGAGCCTTCTCTCTGCCCTGGTCTCCTGGGGGCCATCACTTGGTACTTGGTGCTACTTATACTGACTTGGCAACCTTAAATGCCCCTTTTTAAAATGTGTCTATATCTGTTTTAAGATGTCTCTTGTATTTATTTTTAATAGGCAACCACAAATTCATGCCTCATGTCTGTGGGAAATACCTCTCGTACAACTGCAGTGTGGCTCTTTCCATGTGGGTGTCAGTGCAGATGGTGTCATGAAACCACACTAATCAGTTGCTCTCTGATTCTGAATTATTTTAGATGTGCAAGTGCACTCACGCTCGCACTCTTTGATTCAGAAAGTCGTCCTGAGATATAGCACACAGCTTTTATGATAGTCTATACACTTTCTATTTTTTCAGTGATCACTTATTCTCTTTTTTGTGCTAATCTGGGAGCATAATTAAGATGTCTGACTTCAGTTCTTTCCTTACAAATATTACCTAACTCTTGTCATTAATTAACTGCTATTATTCTTCTGTAAACAAATAGCAATTGCACATTTACTACTTACATTCTTCTGTTGTGAGGCTTTACGTGTACCCCCTTGTTTGTTAAATTGTAGTCTTTAAAAAAACTAGATGTGACATATTTTGTCATTTTATGTGAGGCCAATAGGAAACAAAGGATCACTTCTGTGTTTCTTGTTATTAACACATTTTATTTAATGTTCATTTTAAGAGCCAACTTTGCAGATGGAGTGAGGGCAGGCTTTGGGATTGTAGAGACTTGAACATCTCAGCCTTGCCTCATCCTAGTGGCATGACTTTGTGTAAGTTGCTTAAGTACCTCTCTGTGCCTAGGTTTCCTTGGACATAAAATGAGTATGATGGGCTGGGTGCAGTGGCTCTTGCCTATAATCTCAGTACTTTGGGAGGCCGAGGCGGAAAGATCTCTTGAGCCTAGGAGTTCGAGACCAGTCTGGCCAGCATAACAAGAACTCTGTAAAAAAATCAAAAAATTAGCTGGGCATGGTGGCACACTTGTAATCCCAGCTACTCAGGAGGCTGAGGCAGAAGGATCACCAGGAGGTCAAGGCTGTGGTAAGCCATGAGCATGCCACTGCACTACAGTGTGAGTGACGGAGTGAGACCTTGACTTAAAAAAAAAAGGATGATGATGATATTCGCCTCACAGGACGTAACAATGCAAGTTACATATTTGGCATGATGTCTGACACATAAGAAGGTGCTCATTAAATGCTAACAAGATCTACTAGTCAGTTCACCATATGAAAGGACGCTCCGGTCCCTGCGCTGAGCAGCACTGCGAATGCCCCAGCATCATAAACACTCGGAACTGACCTCTCCCTCACACATTCACCACTCCCCGCCAGCTAGCTAAGTTGTGTTTGTTCCCAAACCTGTTTATGTTATGCCAGTTGAACTTGTTGTTGTAATTATGTAACCTAATTAAATATTAGGCAAACAGATGGAAGGCAAGTACAAAAAGACAGCTGCTTTTTCCTAAAAATTAACTGTGAAAGCTATGGAAGGATTTAATAAAATTCCTCGCTTAGGTGTCTGGAGTTGATTCATAAAGACAGGCAGAAACACAGTGGTTGTCAGGAGGGAGGATAGGAATGGAGAGTTATGGTTAAGTGGGCATGGAGTTTCCATTTTGCAAGAGAAAGAGTTCTGGAGGTGGATATAGTGATGGTGCATGACTGTATGAAGATACTGAATATGTCTGAACTGTCTGCTTAAAAACTAGCTGAGCATGGTGACTCATGCCCGTAATCCCAGCACTCTGGGAGGCCAAGGCAGGAGAACCGCTCAAGGCCAGGAGTTTGAGACAAGCCTGGGTAACATAGCGAGACCCCATCGCTTCAAAAAAATTTTTTTTTAATTAGCCAGGTGTAGTGGTGCGTGAGTGTAGTCCTGGCTACTTGGAAGGCTGAAGTGGGAGGATCACTTGAGCCTAGGAGGTCGAGGCTACAGTGAGCCATGGCTGCACCAATGCACTCTAGCCTTGGTAACAGAGCAAGACCCTGTCTCTGAAAAACAAACAACAAAAAAACCCCCAAAATCCAAAAGGTTAAGATGGTAATTTTATGTTATGCGTTTTTTACTACAATTAAATTTCTTTTGATATGTCACATTAGCTATAGAAGATAGTCGTTAAAGATTGGGGAGAGGGAATAAAAATTCTAGAGAGATTCCACTCTATAGATTATTCTCCAGTGGTCTTGAAGATTTTGTACTTTCGGACAACCAAAATAGGAAATCACAGTTCACATTTCAGGTAAGTTCACCTAAGATAGAGAACAAAGCATGCCGATCAATGGGCGGCTCTCAAAGATGAAGACTTTGGCATAGGGTAAAAATATCAAGGAATAAATGTACATTTACATTTTAAGTTTATGTAATGTACGTTAATGTACCGGTGTTGGGCTGAGCTCCTGGGAAACAGACTCAGAGATGGAGGTCAAGGTCATTGGAACTTGTCTTCCTGCCTTGACCAGACACTATATGTGGACTGCCCCCAGGGCAGGGGCATTACCTTGAGCAAGACAGCTTCCCATGGTCGAGGGCAAATCTCCGGAGGTTCTTGGCTGAGAACATTCAGCCTGTGACACTTCCGGCAGCTGGAGGACCTGAGCAATTCCCCACAGTGTCCACAACAATGTGTATTAGGTTTTTTTGTGTGGTTTTCCCTTTTAATCAGACTTTTAAGATGAACTGACTCTCGGTCCAGATTGCTTCAGATAAGAGCATCTACAGTTCATGCATAATCTTCTAAAGGTCTCATGGTGCTTGGTCTTCTTCCTATTTGTGACATAGCAAGACTGTGTTCTTATCAGTCCTGCAACCTAGTCAGCAAACAAACATGCGACATGTGTTGGAAGCTCAACTGGTGTGAGGGCCTCTGTCTATGCTCAGATGAATTCCAGTATTTACTTTGAGATTCGTGAAACCAGCCTTGGGATTTTCTCCTTAAATTTCCAAAGACTCTTGTGACATTCGATAGTGTACTTGTGTATGAAAGGCTGTCTTCTTCTCGTACCTGGGACTTGGGGTCTCTCTTTGCACGTTCTTCAGTGACTCTTCCGTCCACCACAAATAACTGCCACCCCATTCCTCTCGCTTTAGCCTTTCCTTGGAGTTGCCTTTCTTTTTTGTGACCCCCAGGTTCTCGACTTGAGTGACAACCAGTCTCCAGGATACCCACATTTCATGTTTAGTCTTTGCACTCAGAGACATCTGACAGATCACCTACCAGCTACTCAACTTCATTTTTTTACAAAATAGTGAAAAATGAATCACTTCATATTCAATAGTGCAACATTGGAACCAGTTATTTTATTATAATGATATTTGGCTTATAATGGAATTTTAGACATGGAAGAACTTATTTATAACACAAAAATCAAAATGTTTTATCTTCTGTTTTTTGAACTTGCAAAAGTCACCAATATGCATTGCAGGTTCTCCGATTCATGTTGTGCGATAGCAATTTGTGTGACATCTTCCACCTGGTGTTTTTCTATTTGGGCAGACAATGCAGTTTCGTTTTCTTCCTCCCATATTAACAATGTGTAATTTATAGTCCACTCTGTGCATAGCACTTCACACATGCTCTTTCTATGTAACACCAGCTGATATTTTTTTATGTACATCTCAGTAAATATTCCATCCCTTTATTTGTTTTTTTTGTATGATGAATGGAAAACTTCGAGGAAATATACACTTTTGAAATATTTGCACTGACATAAGTTTGTCCTGTATAATCACCAGCAATCTCTTCAGGTCCCCTGAGAGGGGACATCTGCATGGTTTGCTAGATTTACGATGTCCCCTCAGAGGGGACATTGAGTGAAAAGGGTTAAATATAGTCTTCCGATTCTTAAAACAGGCAGTTTGCTTATATGACTGTTCTGTTTACTGTTGAGTCCTGTTTGCTTTCCGTTGCCCTCAGCTTGTTTTGACCCAGATTATCAATGCTCAGGAGGAAGTCTGACCCTCTCGGTGAGTGTGACCATAAACATTGCACAGAGATCCTGGGAGTACCCTGTCATTCTGTGTCCTTTTGTGTTTTAGCACAGGCTGACCTTCTAGCAGGATGCTTTTCAGTCTCATTGATATTTAGCCCTCCCGTTAGCCAAGTTCTGTTGTTTCCTTGGTTTCCAATTTTATCTATTTATGCAAACTGGAAATTGAAGCCTTTCATTTGCTGTGTGATCTTGTACATTCAGAAGCTCATCCATGTAATCATGGAACAAATAAAGCAGCTAGAAAAAGTCTTTCCTGAAGAAAACCCAAGCAGAGCATGTGGGTGGGAGCCAAAATTTCTGTAGCTACCCAGGGAGATAGACAAAGGCCGTCTGGATTATAGCTCCTACAAGTCACATCTGGCCAAACATGGTGTCCTATAGGCAATGGTCAGACTGTGGGAGGGATCTGACACACTTAGTTGCCTGACCACACGACAAAGTGTTGGCTGTGACCTCCCAGGAGTCTCTGCTAAGTTAATTCCTCTAATGTAACAGAAGGAAGAGGCGCATTGTGCCTCAGTGGGCTGAGCAGCAGGTTGGAATTCTGGGTCTGTTCAGTTTGAGTCTAGGCCTCCCACGAAATTGCCGTGTGGGCCTAGGCAAGATACTGAGTGCTTAACCTCCTGGGGCTCAGTTTTTCCATCCAAAATTAGGAGTCATGATATAGGTTTAGCTTAAAGATCACAAGAAACAACTAAACTTATTAATAATGAGTGAATTCTTGTAGAATGAAATCCTGTGTTGATATCCTCTTAAGTAAAATTTTACTGGACATTTTGAAAAAATTGGTTATTTTGCTTATACTAATAAGCATATATTTGTATATGAGGTCCAATAATTAGGCTCGTGAACCATCCTAGTAAAGTGTTCCATACTTCATTGCTGAATATCACTACAGTCACCTTCAAAGTACTCCCCTTGGGAAGCTATGCACCGATGCCAGCACCTAGTCCACCCATCAAAGCAATTTTGGAACTTTTTCTGAAATGGCCACCAGAGCTGTTGTCATATTACCCTTGATATCCTGAATGCCATCAACCCTTCCTCCCAATATTTCCTTTGTCTTCAGGTAAAGAAAAAAGTCACTGGGAGCCAGATCAGTCGAGGAGGGAAGGTGTTCCAATACAGTTATTTGTACAGTGCTGCCAATATAAGCACTTAATGGCAATTCTGTGAACTTACTTGTTAGACCTCAACAAATAACAACCACAGCTCTGATGGCCATTCCAGAAAAAGAGTTCCAGAATTGCTTTGATGGGTGGGCTAGGTGCTGGCATCAGTGCATAGCTCCCCAAGAGGAGTACTTAGAAAGTGACTGTAGTGATATTCAACCATGAGGTATGGAGCACTTTTTCTAGGACGGTTCGCGAACCTGATTGTCAGAACTCATATTTATATATCTGGATGTACACACACATGAGCAAGCGCTTTGGTGGAGGTAGGTTTGAAAAAATATGTAAAGGCGTGTCCCCAGTTTTTAATCACTTATCAGTTCATCCAGGCAACATTCACAATTGTGCAGAGAAGTGCTTCTCAAACTTCAGGTGAGTGAGAATCACCTGGAAGGTTTTTCAGATATCCTCACTGGTCCCTCCTCAGAGTTTCTGATTCAGTAGATTTTGTGGCGGGCCTGAAAATCACGTCTGACATGCTCCCACATGACACTGCTGGCACTCAGGCCACATGTCGGGGAGCATCGTCTAGAGATGTTCAGAATGTTAAGGTGGAAAAGTCACACAGAAGTCTGTAAGGCAGGTAGGATTCATATCCTCAATCCGTGGTGTGCTAAGATAAATCACAGTGTGTCATGGTATATGTGTGTATGCACAGGGGATTATGGTTTAAAATCATTTCAGGCCAGGCTTTGTGGCTTACACCTGAAATCCCAGCACTTTGGGAGACTGAGGTAGGAGGATCACTTAAGCCCAGGAGTTTGAGACCAGCCTGGGAAATATAGTAGCACCTTGTCTGCAAAAAAATAAAAAAATTAACCAGATGTGGTGGTGCACACCTGTAGTCCCACATACTCAGGAGTCTGAGGAGGGCAGATCACCTGAGCCCAGGAGGTCGAGGCTGCAGTGAGCCATTACATTACATTACTCCATTCTGGGCGACAAAGTGAGACCTTGACTAAAAAAATAATAATAATGATAGTTAAACAATAAAATCATTTCAGAGAGCATAGCATGTGCAAAAGCTTAGAGAACTGAAATTACATGACACATTCCAGGATGTGGAGTTTGCATCACTGGAGCAAAGAGCCATGGGCTGATGGGGTAAGGGGTGGTTTAGTTGGGGTGGAAGGAGAGGGACACGTGACAGGAGAGATGCCAAGAACTGGGTGGAGCTCTGACCAGATGAATGGGCCTGTGTTCCCCAAGGAATTTGATTGTTTTCCTAACCTGGTAATAAAAGGAATGGAAAAGAGAAAATCAAAGATTCATGTGATCTCAAGGAGTTGAGCTAATGAAAGCATAGAATTTGCCAAATAAAATTTGGTTAACCCAACAACCTTGCTAAAATATCACTTTAGTTAAAAGTTAATATCTTGGGTATCTAGTTTCTGGTGATTTTGTGTACCATGTGATGAACTACATGTTTTAAAATAATACCTGTTTTCAATTGTTTTCTGGGGTCTTTTTCTATCCAGTGAGTACTCTGTCAATCATCCTTGTCCCAAACTGTTTAAAATAAATAGCTATTGGAATACCAAGATATTAACAATAAAATAATCTTACAAATAAATAGGTTTTCTTATTACAAAAACAATGCATACTTATGACAGTAGCTGTAGATGGGCAAAAAGCCACACATAATCCCACACATATTTAGAAAACCACCTCAAAACCCACAAGAGACTGATTTCTTTGATTCTTTTTCATGTATGTATATGCATTCTTCCCTACCAAAATGAGATTACACTATATGTTTTTGCAAACTAGCATAGTTAGTTTAAACTGTTAGTTTAGACAGTCTGCCAGTTGTTGGACATTTGTACCTTTCCAGCTTGAGCCTTGGTGTTTGCCATTTAGACTGTTGTTCCAAGTCTGTTCCAGGCCCCCTGGCTGATGCCCTAACCTGAAAGTTGTTCCAGGTCTGTTCCAAACCCCCTGGCAAAGATGGCAGAGTGCAAGGAACAGGGGTCAGCCAGAAAAAGACAACAGAAGGAGGGAGCATGGGTCAGCTAGGCAAAGATGGCAGAATACAGGGAACAGGGTCAACCCAGCAAAGATGGCAGAGTACAGGGAACAGGAACAGGAGTCAGCCAGACAAAAATGGCAGAGTGGAGCGAGCTGGGGTCAGCCATGCAAAGATGGCGTAATGAAGGGAAGAGGGGTCAGCCACGCAAAGATGGCAGAGTGAAGGGAACAGGCGTCAGCCAGACAAAGATGGCAGAGTGGAGGGAACAGAGCTGAGCCAGGCAATCATGGTCCAGAGTCCCCATGGTCTACAGAGGGAGAAAAAGCAGAAAGCAAGCCCCTTGCAACCTTGGCGTTTGGAAGGCCAGATGAGAGTTTTGAGAAGCGAGGAATGGTCAGCAGCTCCAGATGCCACCGGGTCACAGATGGCAAGAACTAAGAAGGTGTCCCTGGACTTGGCAAGATGAAAAACACAGATAGTCTCACCACAAGCAGTTTGGATGAGATAGTGAAGAAGAGACCAGATTGCTGTGGGTTGAGAAAAATGTGTCCTTGATGACGAAGAAGAGAGAGCAAGTATAGACTCCTGTTGAAGAGTGAGGTGCTAGAGAAGCAACTTGGAATCCTGGGGGGTACATAAGAACACAAATGAGTTGGAAGAAACAGTGTGTGGAAGTGGAAGTGTGGAGTGTGCTGGAAGGAACCAGATGCTTCCTTAGAGACAGGAGGTCAGGACCCAAGGCCTGCAGAACTATGACAGGACTGAGCTCAACTTTGGGCTTTGAGGTTGGGTATGATAAAGGAGCAGGATGGCAGAGATAAGCAACAGCTGACCAAAAGCATGGCACCGTGGGCTCTAGGCCAGGGAGGCCCTTCCTACCCCAAGAGGTCAAGATGTTGAAGGGACTCTGAGAATCCATGAATGATCGAGTGGTGAGAATAGAGAGCTATGCACAGTATTCTCAACATTGAGATCTTGACAATGAACAATTTGTGTTCAGAGAAATCTGGATAGTTGACAGTGTCCCACATCTGGCCATTGAAAGTCCATTTTTGAAGCAAAGTGAAGATGAGTGCTTCAGAACTGAAGAAATCAAGGGGCCATAAGCACAGACTGTGGTTGAGACCATGCATTTGTATACTTTTGCAGTCTTTGGAGGCCAAAGCAATGCCATCTTTGATGCTGATCCGCCATGCTGGCTTCTGATAAACCCCAGTCCCAGGAAGGCCTCTGAGATTTCCAGTTTATTCACTGTTCCTTGTGTAAGAGCACAGACCATGCATCCTGGCTTCAGGTTACACAGCCTTGGTGGTATCATCCTTTACTGGTCCCTCATATCCTGCCTGAATCACCCTTCCCCTGTGGTATACAGCCCTGGGTCTGGGGGGCGATAGGTGGTGCAGGGATCTTCCATCTTGTCCCACCACTGTCCGAGACACAGACATGGCTTCTGTTCATAAGTTCCTATCAAATATTTTTTATTAAGAAACTGGATTTCTCAGTCTCTTTCTTGGGTCTCTCAACTTCCTCGAACTTTAGAGGTAGTTTTGCATACACCTGCCACCCCAAAACAGGTTGTCACATAACAAGACTACATCTCTTTATGATACTTTGTTAATATTCCAAGTGTTATGTCTACAGAGATCCTTCCCAAGATGGTGGAAGCACTCCTGATGGCTAGAAACACCATCTTTAATAGTGCCCAAGAAATCTGAGAGAATCTTCAACTTTTTCTCAGGATCCTCATCCTGACATTGGAAGAAGAAGAATATAAAATCTTCTTCTGGGGATGTATGGCTTTCATTTTCAGAAGTATGATGCTAATCATCACAATAGCTGTGATGTGCTAAGTACTTTATGTAGACAGACTTGTAACTTCACAGGATGGGTGCACTTTCTGTTTTTATTTTGTTTTCTTTTTGAGTCAGGATCTTACTCTGTTGCCCAGGCTGGAGTGCAGTGGCACAATCACGGCTCACTGCAGCCTCCACCTCCTGGGCTCAGGTGATCCTTCTGCCTCAGCCTCCCACATTGCTGGGACTACAGACACATGCCACCATGCCCGGCTAATTTTAATTTTAATTTTTTGTAGAGACAGGGTCATGCTATGTTGCCCAGGTGGTCTCAAACTCTTAGACTCAAGCAGTCCTCCCACCTCAACCTCTCGGAGTGCTAGGATTACAGGGTGAGCCACCGTGTCCAGCCTCTGTCTCTATTTTATACGTGAAGACTCTGACGATTAGAGAGATCAAGTCCCTTGTCCATCAGCTTGTAAATGATGATGGCAGTGTTGAAATCCAGACCATTTCCCTTTAGATCTCAAGATCCTAACTCTGAACATCTGCCTCTCAGGGCTAAGGAGATTGAGGTTAGCCTCATATTGGAGGCTGTGGAGGAAAAGGGAAGCAGCCATGCTCTGATCCTTGTCTGGAGATGCATCCCTGGGGCCAGGGCTGCTGATTCTGCCTCTGTTTCCCTGTTGTCTATCTTCAGCCACTCCTCCCTGGATTCCAGAATCATGGTATCATTTGCACATTCTGTTTCCCCGTCAGTGCTGCGTTCCCAGGACAATGCCCACCACCCCCACCCGGACCAACATGGGAAGACTTCCCAAAGCCCCCCAGAAACAAACACTCCAGGCTCACCTTGCAGGAGAGTTGAGGAACGGCATGAGGGGTGTTTTATCTGCCACCGACATGGGTACTCGGAGGGTTGTCTCACACAGACACATGGCTGTGGTAGAGCCTGGCTATTCAGAGTATAAGAGGTTGTCATGCTGATGGGGAAGGTTCAGGAATTCTTCAGAAGACTGGGCGCTGTGGCTTACCCTGTCATCCTAGCACTTTGGGAGGCTGAAGCAGAAGGATCACTTGAGCTCAGGAGGTGGAGGCTGCGCTCAGGATCTGAGGGGTATGCATGGAGAAAGCATTTCTTTTGTAATGATGAAAGTGAGTTACTCAATGGAAAGGATCTCCTTGAAAATCATATTAATTTGCTTCTAAATTAATTTGTGAAAGCAGTTTTCAGACAATGATGCCTGACCCTGCATATGCCTGACTCCAACTTTCATATTTAAACGATGCATTTACCGAGGACTTGTACTTGGATGTACTCTCCATGCATGTTCAGAAAGTCCTGATGGTAGAGAAGTGGGTGAGCACACTTTTTTTTTCTTTTGCTGTTTTATTTTTTATTTATTTTTAATTTTTAATTTTAAATATGTGGGGTACAATTCAGGGTTAGGTATACACATGTTTATTGTACAGGTACCCTTGTTAATGAGGTGTGCCTTCTCCTCCCCTGGCAGTTTTCCATTACTGCCAATCCTGACCCCGCCCTCCCCTGGCAGCGGTGTTATTCTTTAATGTGCTGTAGGGCCTAGCGCTTTCTGCCCATTTGGATCACATCCAGTTCAAAATGGTTAAAACAAATGATATGGTGCTGGTGGGTTGATATGTGGGACAATTTTAAAAAATCAAAATAGAGGCGGAGAAGGCATATATCTCCTTCTTTCCTGGAGCTGAGGCAATAGTGCAGGCTGGATCTCTGAAAAAAAGGTGGGCTCAGACCAGCAGAAATTATTTTCAGAAGAGGTAACAGCCATCAGAGCAGAGAAGCTCTGTAACAAGGCTAGCGTGGGCTCTGTGATGGTCTGAGGCACCTTGGTATTGGCAGAGACAGGCCTCTCCTGAGTATCTGAGTGTAAATTGCAGTCCTACATATCCTCAGAGGAAGATTCATCACCCATCCACTTAAAAAGAGGACTCACTACTATTGATGTGAAGAGACACTGAACTCCTCAGGAGTTTCCTTGGGGGCTTGAGTCATTTCTAAGCATGTAGGGAAACTGAGGCACTGTGTGAATTGTCGGATGTCGGACAGTTATGGCAGGAACAACAGGCAAATGCATGAATTGCATGAATTGACAGAGTCTGTGTTTCTTAACCAGGAGTAGACCTTGATCACGTTCAAAGAAGAGCCAAAATGAAGAATGTTCAGCTTAGACTACAATGTGGTGACAGTGGTGCCAGTGCCCTGGAGCCACCTACTGAGAGTTTCTCTACCTGTCAGCTCCCTTCAGTATGGAGATCAAAACAGGGCAGACCTCTTAGAAGGCAGTCTGAATGACCTAGCCCACTGCAGGGACTATGGCAGCACTGGTGACACTTGGATCCTGTTGCCAGGGCAGGGGAAAGGCTGAACTTGCCCTGGGGATACAACAGGCATGAGCTCTGGGAGCAACTGGGATATGGGCAGGTCATGACAACCCCTGTTGGACTGTCTTATCCCCAACTGTCATTCTGAGAGGGACCAGCATGAAAGGGGCTCCCCAGGCATCGAACACTATGTAACTTTTTTGATTCCTCCACATGGCACTTGCTTCTTGAATGGCACCACCAATCTCCAGTAGCCTGACTTTACAAGCCCACCCTCACTGTCCTCACCCCCACTTACCCTGGTGCCCACCCTCTGTCCTTGTCTGCCTCCACTCTCTCTGCACAGCCTCCTTCATGCACCACCCACCTCAGCCCCAGGCCTGCTTTTCTCCTGCCCTGTCTCTACCTGGTGTGGAAAGCCTGCAGAGCTGGGAGTTATTCTCCCATTTTGCGCCTAGGCTCAACACAGCATAGTGAGTGACAGCACAGACTCTGGAGCCAGTGCCTGAGGTCAAATTTCATCCCTTCTACTGTGTGATTTGGGGCAGCTTGTTCAGTCTCTCTGGGCTTCAGTTTCATTTCCTCATGTGAAAAATGGGGATAATAATAGCATCGACCTCACTGGATTGTTTGCTGGACTAAATAAGCTATTGCTTGTAAATTGCTTAGTTAGTGCTGGACACTTGGTAAGTGCTCAGTAATGTTAGCTATTATTACCATCTTCCCTTCTAACCCTGAATCTGGCTCTCCTCAGGGAGTCCTGTTCTGTGGGAGAGGAATGAAGGGTGACAGGGTCAGTCTTTGCCTAGTTCTCCAGACCAGTGGTTTCCAAATGGGGAAGGATGTTCCCTGCAGGGTGCTCCAAAACTCTTCTGGGGTGGTTTCTCTCACCCATGCTAGTTCTGGCATGTCTCTCTCTTTCCTCTCTTCTTTCTCCAATACAAACAGACAACAACAACAACAATAAAAAAACCCCAAAACAACAACAAAAAACAACTTTTCTGGGATACTGGAGAAAGGGGGGCTTGAATTTCTGTGTTGAAGTTTGCTATGTGTTCACCAGATCTTCTTGCTTTTCCTCCCAGGCATAGGCTAGACTATTTTCCCAGCCTCCCATGCAGTTAGGTGGGACCACATATCTACATTTGGACCAAGGGAAACAGGGTAGCCACGATGCCATAATGCTACCCCCTCCAGGTCTAGCTCTTAAACCCCTTTGCACTATGCTGTCCTCAAGCCTCCCTCTCTTTCTCCATTCACTGACAAGGAGGACCCCAAGGTCCTAGAGGAGGGAAGAGCCATGAGATGAAAGAATCCAGCATCCTCAGATGAATACAAGGGGCAAAGTCCTCTCTACCAACCCCAACCTGAGAAAGAAATAAACGTTATTCCGTCAAGCCACTAACATTTGGGATATATATTTGTTATACTGATTAGCCTGCATTGACTATATCAACTTCTCTTAAAATTTACTTTACAAATATCATCTTTTAAAATGTTTTCTCTTTTGAAGTATGTGTTTACATATGTATATGTGTGTGTGTATATATATATAGATAGATAGATAGATATAACACTACACATCTATAAATTGATGCTCAAACTTTGCAGTGATGTGATCAAAACTTTTTGAAACTTCTGCCTCAGACTATTGGAACCAAAATAATTCCTCATGGGGGCCCCTTGCCCACTTCCCACCTTCCAGCTCATACCAGGGAAAGACAGCAACTGGAGAAATACACAAACACGATCACCTTTTTCTTTTTGTAAAAAATAGTGTTAGCAATGGGTGAAAGCAGTCTGCACTCGAAATTTGAAGACAAGAGTTTTATTTTCAATTCAAACTAACTTGGTAACAATGGGCAGGACATGTCGTCTCTGGGTGTCCCAGTCCTTGTCTGCAGAATGAGGTCGCTAGACTGGATAATTTTGGAAGCACTTCTCAGTTCTAACATTTGATGAGCTCTGTAGTCTGTTGATTTATGTGGGTGTGTGCTTAATTTTGGAGTAAGCTTTAAAGGGTGGCTTTGAAAATGATTGTGATTGAATAGTTACTCCCTCTTCCACCTGCCAAGAGAGAAGAACTTGCTTTGGTTTTATCACGTGATGGGATTAACTTGCTACTTTCTCGGAATTTGCATCCCTATGGAAATTTGAAGATAGGACTTGTCTAAAACTGCTTATTTTCTTCTAATGAGAGGAATTCACCGGTTCTTCGGAACTCTAACTTCTTGTAACCAATTCCTCTTTCCAGTTCCCGGCCTTCACCATGGTTTCTGTAAGGGAGATTCTAGTGTTTTTGAAGACCCCAACACCCAAATAATCTGTTCCAAGGACATGTTCTAAATTGTAGTTGTTTTCAACGCTCTCCAGATGTCTCTGGGGCCAAAGCACTCCTAGCATAGTCCTTGAGCATGCGCTTGTATGGTAGTTACAATGAAAGCCAAGGCAAGAATAGCCGTCCCCAGGCTTTGGTGTTTAATTGTCTGATGTTTATACCTCAATGGTAAGTATTCCTTCTCTTGAGCTTTGCTCCATCTATAGGAAAATAACCCACATCTTCTCATGAACCTCTATTCATAAGTTCAAGTGTAGGGGTCCCTATTTTCAAACTTTGCACCTGGCTGTGCAAGAAAGGAAACTCTCTGTGTATTATAATCATTATACCATTACTATCATCATTGGAGTCTCAATTCTGAGGTTCAGTTTCATCTGATACTGGAAAGCATAACCTTGCCAATTAACAGTTCACTTAGTCACTGTAAGAATATTCTGTGATGCCGGGCTCGATGGCTCAGCCTGTAATCCCGCACCTTTGGGAGGCTGAGGTGAGTGTTTTGCCTGAGCCCGTGGGTTCGAGACCCGCCTGGGCAACTTGGCGAGACCTCATCTCTACAATAAAAAATCAAAAATCAGCCGGGCGTGGTAGCGCGCGCCTGTGATTCCGGCTACTCGGAAGGCTGAGGTGGAAGGATCATCGGAGCCCAGCAGGTCGAGGCTGCAGTGGCCGGGAGTGGCCACTGCACTCCAGTCTGGGAGACAGAGTGAAACTCCAACTCAAAAAAAAAAAAAAAAAAAAGAATATTCTGTGTTTTCTGCTTAATTTTAAGTTTGGAATTTTCTTACCTCCCCGGATCTTTCAAGAAAGGGATCTGAATTCAGATACCCATTGCCTAACATTGGGGTGGTGGTAGGGTGAGGTGGTGATGAGAGACTTCAGTTGTAGGGATGTTATAGATCTTCACTGCACCCACTGATGCATACTCGTCTCCATCTGGTCTCAAGTCATCAGCTTTGTCGTCCTAACCCTCAGACCTCAGGTTCTGCTGGCTGTCAGCTCCATGCCTGCTCCCCTCTGTGCTACATGGAGGAACAAGCATATGGCTGCCTTTCTAACCCTGGTGGTTGCACGAGACTCTATGAAGCCACCCCACACTTAGTCGCCTGGGCACCCCACACAGGAGTCTCTGCTCCACTCTTCCAGTAGCCATTTTTTCCTTGGTGGGGGTGGGGGGGTGGGGGGGGGTGGAAACATTCCCTCCTAAGAGATTATTAGAAACTCTCTTTGGTATGAAGGGAAAGCAAAAGAGTTGTTAAAAGGTAAACATATGACTGGGTGTGGTGGTTCACACCTATAATCTCAGCACTTTGGGAGGCTGAGGCAGGCAGATTGCTTGAGCCCAGGAGTTTGAGGTCAGCCTGGGCAACATAGAGAAACCTCTTCTCTACAAAAAAAAAGAAAAAAAAGTAGCCATGCGTGGTGGCACGTGCCTGTAGTCCCAGCTACTTGGATACTCAGGTGCTGAGGTGGAAGGATTGCCTGCGTTCAGGAGGTCAAGGCTGCTATGGGCTGCGATTGCCTAGGTGACAGAGTGAGACCCCAACTCAAAAAAAAAAAAAAAAATGGAATAAACTTAGGCACATTAAAATTGTAATGTGTTTGAGTATTTGGTGATTAATGAATTAGACAGCACCAGAAAACAAATGGTTCAGCACTCCAACCTTCATAAAATGTGCAGGAAAGTAACACAAAGATAATGTTCGATTGGTTAAAGTGGAGCAGCCCTAGTTAGAGGTTAGCTGGTAGTTTCTGACGGACTAAACTTAAGTTATGTTTTATTGTTTGCATTGAGTTGGGTTTTGATTTCTTAAGTGGGACCCCAAAGGTACTGGAATCATCTCAGTTTAGTATCCTCTCAATTAATTATTTTAACAGGCTTAAGCCTTCTAAGAAGGCCTCCTGTCCCCTGCCCTCTCTCACAAGGTTAACTCTAAAGCATGAGGTTGGAGGGTAGATAAGAGAGCCCCTAAATGGGTTTGGAGTCCAATGGCAGAGGGTGCTTAGGCAGCAAACCCGCTTCTGAACCCCACCCCTGTCCAGTGGGAATGTAGTTTTTGCCTTGAAAAATCCATCTTCAAAATATCAGTAAGATACATTGACTGCATCAAGCTATTTGGAATCATGAAAATGGCCTTTCCTGACATAATTCTCATTAAGAAAACAATTTTAACTGAAATGCTCCTTTCAAAACCTCAAGTAAGTGTGTTTCCTCTTGAGTGCCTGCATTCTTTAGGGTGGTAAAGGAGAATCACAAACTTGGGCTCATTTCTTCACAAAACAAGCTACAAGATGAACTTTCAGTGGTCACAAGTTGACCATATTCAGTTTTCATGATTTATCTCAACATTCTTCAGTCATTTGTTGACCTATTCTCTACTAGTCCAGTGGGGGTATAGGATGGCTGCCCCAAAATCTGAGTTTTCACCATGTGGAGGTCAAGATGCTTTATGAGTATCAGAAGATAACCATTATCTTAGCTACAAAACATCTCTCTTTATAGTGTTGATTTTGAAGAGAAGAACCAAAAGTCTTCAAGTCCTTCATTTGTCTCTCTCTCTCCCTCTCCTCTCTCTACCCCTCCCTCCCTGTTCCTCTCCTCTTTTCTCCTGTCTTCCCTTTCCCTCCCCTCCCCTCCTTATCTCTACCCATGCAGCTGATTCATATTCTGCACATTGGTGACTTAGATCTGAGTTTCTCAACTTCAGCACCGTTGACCTTTTGGGCCAGATAATTCTTTATTGTGGGAGGCTGACTTTGGCACTGTAGGATTTTAGCAGCTTCCCTGACTTTCACAAACAGATGCCAGTAGCACTCCCCTATCACTCTTCCTTCCAAGCTATAACAACCAAAAATATTTTCAGATTTTGCCAAATGTCTCCTGTGGGGCAAAATTGACCCCTGTTGGGAACCCCTGGTTTAGACAAATAAGAAATGAAATGTCGCTCTCAGTAGTAATTGCCTTTATACATTGTATTGCTGATATTATGGTGTCTAACAGTGTCATTTGCTAAAAGAATTTACCTGTTAATTAAAATAAAAGCACCTGCTTTTATTCTAAGCCAAACATTTGTCATTAAGTCTTTTTTTCCCTCCAGTACCTTAGAAAAAGTGTGAGCTGTTTTTGCTACCCAAGTATAATTTAGAATGATGCGACTATATTTTGTCTCTTTTTTACTGTTTGTGGAAAAAAAAAAACATGAGATTTTTTTGTTGGTAAGTATGATTTTGCACTTATTCTACAAAAAATTAATTGATTTACCAGGGAGTGATTTAGTAGAGTTTCTTAACTGACAATCCACTGGAGATTGGAGTGCATCATTGTTCCAATGAAATTCAATCATAAGATACAAATTGTCATAATTCCCAAACATTTCTTTTAGTTTTGGTAGTGTGTAGGAAATTAGTTAATTTACATAGTAATAGTCAGAGTACATATGAATTCTTGGTCTACATTCCCACCAGGGTCATGATTACAGCAATGATTATTATGTTATTCTGATATGTAGATTATATTTCTGTTTATTATGTTATTCTCTATGAATACTTTGTCATTGCTTTCATCACTGTTTTTATTCTCCAATAAATCATTTTTGAACCCTTGATTCATTCTGTGACTTGGGGCTATACCATGAGGCAACAGTAAGTTACAATAAGAAAAAAGAAACTTAAACAATATAAGTGATAACATGCACATTGTGAAAAAATGGTAGTTGAGAGAAGCCGTATCTCATTAAAGGATATGGTGAACAATCTTAAACAGTTCATGCAACTTGAACCTAGACTTTAGGTTTAACAATTTAAGTTTTAACCACTATTAGTAACATACTCTTGCATACTTTTCACCTTTCAAGTAAGTAAAAATGTAGTAAATAATAATTTTATTACTTTTTCTGCTGATAGCACTATCTTCATTAATTTGGGATGCTCTAACAGAATGCCATAGACAGGGTGGCTTAAATAACAGATGTTTATTTCTCAGTTATGGAGATTGGGAAGCTTAAGATCTGGTATCTGGTGAGGGTCCTCTTCTTGGTTTGTAGATGGACATTTTCTACTTGTATCCTGAGAAGGAGACAGAGGGAGAGGAAGAGGGAGAGCGAGGGGGGATGGTGGGAGAGGGAGGGAGGGAGAGAGAGAGACAGACAGACCAGCCTCATGATCTAATTACTTCCCAAGTGGACTACTTTCAAATATCAGGAATATTTCCACAACTATTTTAAGAAAGGCTCAGTTAGTGTCATTAAAGTGAATTTAGATGAGAATGACAGATCCCAAGAAAGACAGTACTTCCAGCCTAGACAACAAGCTCTCCGAGGGCAGGAGCAAGTTTTCTGATTCCTGTGCGTTTCCCTAAGGCCCCCAGCACAGGTCTGTGGCCCAGAGCAGACAAAGCCCTTGGCAGGAAAGGGTGAGACAGTGCTGCTGCTTCCGCTCTGGATGCCTGTGCCACCGGAGATTCGCTCTACAAAGAATGAAGCCCAGAGTTGAAATGCAGACAGACAGCTCCACAATGGCCAAACCCAGTGGGGTTTAGCTGCACAAATCCACGCTTTTGACAAAACCTAGTGCTCCCAGGGTGCAGCACAGCTCAGCAATGGAAGCTGACCCCCAGCAGCGGCTCTGGCAGTTGCTCAGGGACAGGCTCTGCATCCCATGCCTTGCTTCTGGGAGGGTACACGACTGTCCTCCTCAGTCAGCAGCTGTCCCTCTTCCAGCTGATTATCTTCTAACCCAGAACAAGGCTCGGGCAGGTGGCCTACTCCTGGTGAAAACGCTCCAAGAACACAGCTGTCTACAATTCCCTCAGTCCTGTTTGCTGTCTGATTAGTCCTGTTTGCTGTCTGATCAGTCTTTGGTTCCACCCACACCTATGCCTATTTCTCTTTGGGAGTTTGTAGGGATGCAAGCATTAATGCTTTTCTGAATTACTCCCACAGTGGCCCCCACAGAGGGGGCAGGATTGTGATGAATGGTTTTCCATCTTTAGCATAGGTAGATCTGAGGGAAACAGGGAAACAAACAAAAAAAATTGAGGTCAGCCTTGCTTAAGAACTATTTTGTATTATCTTAATTTTTGAGAAGTCTTACTGAAGGGTATAGAGTGTTGGTTAGGAGGATGGTTTAGTTGTGGTTCTGGGGAGAGACTGTGTGGTTGGGAGACCTAGGTGGCAGTAGCAGCAGTTGTAGCATTAGTGTCATGATGATGATGTGAAGATTTATGTCCCTCTTCCAGCTGGTTATCTTCTAACCCAGAACCAGGCTCGGGTTAGGGAAGGCAGGTGTTCTACTCTTTCTGGTGAAAACACTCCAAAAACACAGCTGTCTCCAATTCTCTCAGTCCTGTTTGCTGTCTGATCAGCCCTTGGATCCACCCACACCCACACCCATTTCTCTGTGGGAGTTTAGAGGGATGCACTTACTATTGC
>CAUYQG010064251.1:0-12361 GCA_963574415.1 Tarsius wallacei | reverse complement strand
AATCAAAAAGTCAGCCGGGCGTGATAGCGCGCGCCTGGAGTTCCAGCAACTCGGAAGGCTGAGGCGGAAGGATCGCCGGAGCCCAGTGAGTCGAGGCTGCGGTGGCCGGGAGCGGCCACTGCACTCCAGTCTGGGCGACAGGGTGAGACTCCGACTCAAAAAAAAAAAAAAAAAAGCTACTCCTACAGTCACTCATGACTAGTTACGTGGAAGGCTAGGCGATAGCACCATCAGCAAGGTGGCCATGTGCCCTGCCAGCCTTAGGAGTTCTGTCACCCAAAAACAGAAGGGGAGACTGAATATTGATAATCAGTGTCCTTGCTACAACCCATTTCTGAAATAGTTAAACAGTTAATAGGTACATTCAAAGGTAGAAACCTCCTCCCTGTGGGGGAGAGATAAAACAATATAAGTCATGCTTATAAATATTATTCCGCATAAGTTAATGCTACAGTTGAAATCACAGCAGACTTTTCAGTATAGAAGGACCAGAAAATCTGAGAGCTTTTGAAGAAATAGGAAGGGGGAAATGTGTAAGGCTAAATTCCCAAAGGTAATAGGATAAGGAGCCATCTTGGTCCTCCTTCTCTGATGTTTCAGAGAAAAACAACCAGGATCCCTGCAGATGGTTGTGTAGGTTGTGCACTGAGCAGCTCTAGGAGGCGCCATTCACATCATAATCACTGTAATGATGATTTTCTAGCAGACAGCAGTAAAGGTTCTTGAGTGAGGGGGGTGCCTTTTCCCAAGTTATACAAACGTGTTTTCTGGGCTATCTGCAGGTGGTGCTGACAGTCACCTGTCCTTTAACACTGCTCAGGATATAAGAGATGGATTGTGGCCATTTTTCAGGCCCTTGGTTATTCTTTTTGCAATATTCCTGGGAGTATTCAGGTGAGTGGCCTTTATATTCCCCAATAATTAAAAACTCTGAGATAAGCACACAAAAAGATGCTCAAAATCATCAATACCCAGTAAGGAAATACAAATCAGAACCACCATGGGATATCTCTTCACATCCACTAGGATGGCCATAATTAAAATGATCAATCATAATCATCGGTGTCAGCAAGGATGTGGAAAAATGGGACCCCCTCACAGGTTCCTTGTGGGAATTAAAATGATACACCCACCGGGCTCGGTGACTCAGCCTGTAATCCCGTGCCTTTGGGAGGCTGAGGTGAGTGGATTGCCTGAGCTTGCGGGTTCGAGACCCGCCTGGGCAACTTGGTGAGACCTCATCTCTACAATCAATCAAAAATTACCCAGGCATGGTAGCGCGCACCTGTAGTTCCAGCTACTTGGAAGGCTGAGGCGGAAGGATAGCCAGAGCCCAGCAGGTCAAGGTTGCGGTGGCCGGGAGCATCAACTGCACTACTGTCTGGGCTAAATCGTTAGACTCCATCTCAAAAAAAAAAAAAAAAAGATATACCCAAGATAAATGAGAACATATGTCCACACAAACATTTGTACTTGAATGTTCATAGCAACATTGTTCATAATGGCTGGAAGTTGCAACAACCCAAATGTCCATCCATGGGTGAGCGGGTAAATAAAATATGGCATTTCCATACCACAATCCATTCTATGAGCTGTATTCAGCCATAAAAAGAAATGGAGAGGGATTAGCCCACTCCAGGCCCCCTCTCTTTTTCTAGAGAACTTTGTTGCTGAATAAACTCCTTCTTTCTCTCAAAAAAAAAAAAAAATGGAGTACTTTACATGCTACAATGTGGGTGAATTTGAAAACACTGCACTAAGTGAAAGAAGTCAGACACAAAAGACCACATGTTGTATGTATCTATTTATATGAAATGTCCAGAACAGGTGAATCTATAGAGACAAAAAGTAGAGTAATGGCTGCCTCAGGCTAGCCAGGCTGGGGATCAGGGAGAGAGGGTTGGAGGGGAATTGAGAATGATTGCTACTGGGTACAGGGCTTCCTTCTTGGGGTGATGAAAATGTTCTAAAATTGACTGTAAATTCTAAAAACCATTGGACTGTATATCTTAAATAAGTGAATTGTGTGGTATGTGACATATGTCAACAAGCTTTTTTAAAAGCTAAAAAAATTCGGCTGGGCACAGTGGCTCACGCCTATAATCCCAGGACTTTGGGAGGCCAAGGTGAGAGGATTGCCTGAGCCCTTGGGTTTGAGACCAGCCTGGGCAACTTGGTAAGACTTCGTCTCTACAATAAATTTTAAAAATTAGCAGGGCGTGCTGGTGTGTGCCTGTAGTTCCAACTACTTGGAAGGCTGAGGTGGAAGGACTGCCTGAGCCCAGCAGGTCAAGGCTGCAGTGGGCATGAGCAGCATGCCACTGCACTCCAGGCTGGGCAACAGAATGAGACTCCAACTCAAAAAAAAGATAAATAAAAATAAAAGCTAAAAAAGTTAAATAAACTTAGAGCAAATACAGGGAACATTTTTAACCCTCCCCATGAAGACAGAGGGTTGGAAGAGGTAAGAAAATGCATGTTTTCCCCAGCAGTTGCGGGACTGCAGTCTTCTCCCAGAGGAACCAGAGAATCTGGCCAAATAACTGTCTAGTTATACAAGCAGCCAACTTGTTGAAGAAATAGGTTTTCTAAATAAAAATTATTAATTTTTATTTTTTATATCAATACATTTACTTTATTTTAAAAATTTTTTGTAGAGACAGGATCTTGCCAAGGCTGGTCTCAAACTCTTGGGCTCAAGCAATCCTCCCACCTCAGCCTACCAAGTGCTGGAGTGACAGGCGTGAGCCATCGCACCCACTATTATTAGTTTTTGTTAAATATCATTTTATGAAATGCCAAAATTTCAACCAAAGCATGTATTCTCAACAGGGACAACATCACTCCCAAAAGGGATCAAACGAATTCCTCGGGGAAGAAAAAAAAAAAATCTTTCCTCTTTTTATGTATAAAGCACAGATACGTACAACACATTACATAAACAGGTATCTAGTATATCTATAGAATTACATTTTCATGAGAGGGTGATTGGGGGAAAATATGCCTAAAAAGGGACCTTGAGGTCCATGATTTTCGACTTCCCAATTCACATATACGATACTAATCCCTTTCCTGCTTTGTTAAACCATTATAAGATGAAAATATTTGGCTCTGAAGCTCATCATTCTTGAAATGCTCACAGTAACCAAAAGTCCCAGGATTTCTGCATAAAATCTTGGCTCTTGTTACCTAGCCATGTGTCACTTATAGACTTTTCTACCTTATATCGAGAATTGATGTCTTGAACACAAAAGGCACAACTTACCCCAGAACCAAAAGAGATTAACAACATTAACCTATGTATGATCCCTCCTCGGATCTCTCCCTCCATTCTCACTCCTACAATCTTTGACATCAAAAGTAAATTAGGTGATTTTCCCCCCTTTGCTTTATGGACCACCCTTCCCCTGCCCTCCCCTCCACTCCTGCCCTCATCACCCCTCTACTCTATACTTTTTTCTCTTCTCTCCCCTTCTCCATAATATCCATCTTTCTTTTCAGTGTCTTCCCCTCTCTTAATTGGTCTAGTCTACCTTGTTTCAAAACTGAAAAGGATCTGATTTTAATTTTCAATGGGCCACTACCCAAATTGCGTGCTCCCAGACAAATGCCTTTTCCATTAATGGTGGAATCAAAAGCTTTGACTCCTAGTAAGGAAATTTCAGCCATCAGAGAGAAGACGGAGGTGATACCCGCCTCGGTTCTTGGGGGTGGAGGAAGGAGGTGAGGCAGATCAGAAGACGGGCCAGCAGCCTTTGTCATCTGATGGCTTGTGTCCTTAGAGCCCTCCTTTCTCTCTTTCTGAGGAAGGTCACCCCCAGGCACAGAAGCATCCATCATCTGCGGTTTACCTGAGTATTATGGGGTATAGCAGTAGAGCCTTGTTGCCGCCACAGCCCTGGGGCTGGGAACACATATAGCCTGTGTATAGGGGCCACACGACTCACCTATACACGACTCCTCCTTGCCTTTCTTGCAACTGTTCCAACACTCCCGGGTGCTGGGAATTCTGGGTCACATCCCCTGTCCTTGCTCCTCATTTTAGGACCACCACTTATGGTCTGGGTCTGTCTCCTCCCTCAGCATCAGTTAAGATGTTGTCAGCCAGCTGTGGACTTGTCCCCTAGGCAAGCAACTCACCTGAGCGAGAAGGGGATGCTTATCTGGGTCCTGGAGCCTTAGTAACAATGCAATCAACATAATCATCCACAATCCAAAGCATCCTTTTTTTAGGCATCAGAAACATTTTCTTGGGGTTTCAGTTTTCAATTAAGCACTTTTATGGTTTTAATCAAATATTGGCCCTTATAATCTACTCATTTCTTTTCCCAATGGAATTCAGATGTTCTTATCTGCTATTTACAAAGTTGATTTTCAGTGGAAACAATTACGTGAAAATAAGAAACATCCTTTGAGAAATGCCTATTCATGCCTTTGCCCACTTTTTAATAGGATTTAATGGGATTATTTGTTTTTCTGCTGTTGAGTTTCTTGTATATTCTGGATATTAGTCTCTTGTCAGATGAATAGTTAGCAAATATTTTCTCCCATTCTACAGTTTGTCTCTTCACTCTGTTGACTGTTTCCTCTGCTGTGCAGAAGCTTTTTAGTTCAATACAGTCCCATTTGTCTACTTTTGTTTTGAACAGTTATATTAAAAAATTCTCAGCATCAGTAATCAAGAGGGATATGTGAATCAAAACCTCAGTGAAGTACCATCTCACTCCAGTTAGAATAGCTGTTACCAAATACACAAAAATAGATAAATAGATAACAGATGCTTGCAAGGATGCCGAGAAAAGAGAACTTTTATACATTGTTGTTGGGAATGTAAACCAGTAGAGTCATTATGGAAAACAGTATGGAGATTTCTCAAAAAACTGAAAATAAAACTACCATAAAATCCAGCAAGCCCACCGCTGGGAATTTATCCAAAGGAAAAGAAATCAGTTTATCATAGGGATACCTGCACCCCCATGTTTATTGCAGCAATAGTCATAATAGCGAAGATGTAAAATCGACCTCAGTGTCCATCATTGGATGAATGGATTTTTAAAATGTGGTATACACGCACAATATTATTTGGCATAAAAAGGAATAAAATCCTGTCATTTGCAGCAACATAATTGGATCTGGAGGTCATTGTGTTAAGTGAAAGAAGCTAGGCACAGAAAGACAAATATTACATGACCTCATTCTTGTGTCAGAGCTAAAAAGTTCATCTCATAGAGAATAGAATGGTGGTTACCAGAAGCTGGGAAGGGTGTGAGGGTGGGGAGTGAAGAAAGGTTGGTTAGTGGGTACACTCATACAGTTAGGTAGAATACAGGTCCCCAACCCCTGGGTCTGTTAGGAACTGAGCCACACAGCAGGAGGTGGGCTGCAGGCGAGAAAGCAAAGCTTCATCTGTATTTACAGCCGTTCCCACCACTTGCATTAACCACCTGAGCTCCGCATTCTGTCAGATCAGTGATGGCATTAGATTCTCATAGGAGCTTGAACCCTATTGTGAGCTGCGCATGCAAAGGATCTAGGTTGCACGTCCCTTGTGAGAATCTAATACCTGATGATCTGAGGTGGAGCTGAGGCGGTGATGCTAGCACCGTCTCCCATCACTCCCAGATGGGGATGTCTAGTTGCAGGAAAACAAGATCAGGGCTCCCACTGATTCTGCATGATGGTGAGTTGTATAATTATTTCATTATATATCACAATGTAATAATAATAGAAATAAAGTGCACAATAAATGTAATGTATTTGAATCATCCTGAAATCAGCCCATCACTCCCGTTCATGGAAGAATTGTCTTCCACAAAATCAGCCCCTGATGCCAAAATGGTTGGGGACTGCTGAGAGAGAAGGAATAAGTTCTAATGTTTGATAGCAGGGCAGGATGACTGTAGTTAACAACAACGAATTTTATATTTCAAAATAGCTAGAAAAGAGGACTTGAAATGTTCCCAACACATAAAAATGATAAGTGCTCGAGGCGATAGATAACCTAAACACCCTATGTATGTAACAAAAGATCACACACACCCCTTGAATATGTACAAATATTGTGTCAATAAAAAATTTTAAAATATACAACTATCTTTTTTACACGCAATAATCTGAACTCTTACTACAGAACTATCTTATCTAACAGCTCTTAAGTATAAGGAAAGCAAAAAGGATCTTTAAAATGTTCCCTGAAAACATCTCTCCAAGTTTTATTTTACTAAGTTATATGCTTTAAATGAAATGATCCCAGGGTATAAAATATAAAGACAGTTTGGAGCAAGAAAATAGGACCAACTTGCATGTGGCACTGTGCAATCATTTTTATGACCCACTTTCATACATTTTTAATGTGGCAACATAAACTCTGCTGTTTATGTGTTTATGTTAATGCCCTATCCTTCCTCCAATCTCAAAGCATAGCTGGTGGACTCTATTCCCACACATTGGCTGAGCCTCTCCTCTCCGAATCCACAGCCTCCGCCCTGACGCCACAGCCAACCAGCTTTCCCTCCTAGTCTCTTCTCTCAAGCGGTCCTTCGCATGGCAAATACCTACTGTGTGCCTACTGTGTGCCCAGCTCTACCGATAGGTCCTATTACTCTTCATTGAACCCATATGAGAGTGTTTCCCATATTTAAAATCCCTCTCAAACTAACAGGCTAAGAAGTGACCATTTTGGTTATTTAAAATAACCAAAATAATCCGGGCTCAGTGGCTCAGCCTGTAATCCCGTACCTTGGAAAGCTGAGGTGAGTGGATTGCCAGCATGCCATTGATATCAAGACCCGCCTGGGCAACTTGGCGAGACCTCATCTCTACAATAAATCAAAAAATTAGCCGGGTGTGGTAGCGCGCGCCTGTAGTTCCAGCCACTTGGAAGGCTGAGGTGGAAGGATCGCCGGAGCCCAGCAGGTCGAGGCTGCGGTGGCTGGGAGCGGCCACTGCACTCCAGTCTGGGCGACAGAGTGAGACTCCAACTCAAAAAAAAATAAAATAAAATAACCAAAATAAAAATTTTAGAAAGGCTTATTTTCATAGTTAAGACCATGTTGAACGTAAACCATTGAACTTAAAGTGCACATTTTTTTCTTCCTCTTCTTCCCCCTCCTCCTTCACTACCCTCGGAATATAACGCCCCTTCTTTTGTGCTAGCATGGCCTTGCACACTGGTTTGGAGGGCCAATTTATCTAGCAAGCTGGCGCTGGAGAAAACAGCTGCCTGAGAAATGAAAAAGTTATGTCTTCGAAAAAACCTTTAAGAGATAAGGGACTCAATGGAAGTGCATTCATTACTTTAAATGTAAATCTCTTTTGTGGTATTCAGTTTAGATTCATGTCTTATGTAATCATTAGTTAGTTCATATGTGAACCAGAACCTGCTATTATAGCTAAGTAGAAAAGGCTCAGTCAGGATGGTTTTAAAAAAAATAAAATAAAATAAAAGACTAACGTAGTCTAGACACTGGTTTATACCAATAGGTGCTGAAAGGACTAAACACTGATTAACAAGGAACTCTGGGTATGGTCATGATACACATAGACACTGCTAATCAATCAATAGTAGAAATAGATAAGACGTTGTCTGTTTTACCTATAAATGCTGAATGTAAAATTTGCCTTGGTGAACAGGTGTTTTGGTAAATATCTGAACTTGTTCCCTGACTTCCAGTTTTCAGAATAAATGCCCATTTTCTCCTTGCTTCTGCCTCTCTCTCTTTGATTGACCATGAGAGATAGCAGTCAAGTGATTGATGGGGTTGTAACAAAACCTTTTGTTTAAAAACAAATCCACGATGACTAGTACGTCTTGTTTGTTACAGCTTGATAGAAATGGTGGCCCTCTCCACACTGGTATCTTTAGGTAGGTCACCACATCACCCAGATGTCTGCTCCTAGCCCTGACCACCTAGGATTCTGGCTGGTGGCTGTCATCCCTGGGCCTGAAGGTAGATTGTAGAGGTGATGAAACCCACAGGTGAGGAATAAGCTTGTGACTCTCATTGTGGTCCCCAGTACTGTTTGTGAAAGACTTTAGTGGTCTAGCCTGAGAACCTACATTGCTCCAACAAGGAGTCTATGAAACAGCATGCTCAAAAAAAAAAAAAATTCCTGCTGCCTTTCTTTTCTTTTTTGAGACATATATCATTTGTAAGTTCAGGACTGCTTATGTAAGTACTAGTATATTGGGGGAAATAGTCCCATCACTTCACAGTCATCCTTTTCCAAAAAGCTCTCTTAATCCATTTATACATCTAGATTATTTTTAACCTGAATAACTGAATATCAATTTTTTTCCCAAACAGTTTTGACAAAATCACATGGTTTTCATAAGCGTTTCCTTTTCTTTCTCTTTTTAAAATGCAAAATTATACATAGATTAAAAAATATAAAACTCCAACAGTGGCTATTATTTATTCTGGGTCACTCATCATAACTGTGCATAAAATTTCCAACATACTTTTTTTTTCTAGCTTCACTCATTAATGTTCTTCTCACTCTTTTTTAAATTTGATTTTAAAAATTATATAATAAGGCCAGGTCTGGTGGCTCACACCTGTAATCCCAATACCCTGGGAGGCCGAGATGAGAGGATTGCCTGAATCCAGGAGTTGGAGACCAGCCTGGGCAACACGGTGAGACATCTCTACAATAAAATTTTTAAAAATCAGCCAGATATGGTGGCTCACACCTGTAGTCTCAGCTACTTGAAAGATTGAGGCATAAGGATTACCCGAGCCCAGCAGATGGAAGCTGCAGTAGCCATGATCGTGCCACTGCACTCCAGCCTGGGAGATAGAGACTCCGACTAACAGATAAAATAAAAACAAGATAAAATAAAATAAAAGAGATGAGGTCTCACTCTATTGCCCAGGCTGATCTTGAACTCCTGGGCTCCAGCAATCCTCCCACCTTGGCCTCCCAAAGTGCTGGAATTAGAGGTGGGAGCCACCACACCTGGCCTCTTCTCACTCCTTATACTAAGGATGTGCCTAGTCTAGCTGGAAATCATTGGTCTCACCAAGAGGACCATCCTCATGCTGAGAACTGAAACTACCTGTTCACTAGCAGAGGGTTGGGGGTACCAAGGAGACCTCGATGACCTGCACATGCCCACAATCACATGACAAACAGATCAGTCCAAACAACGGCAGGCGGCCCAGTCAAGCCCCAGTGGCACACAGAAGCCCTTCTTAACTTCGTGTTGCTGGAAAGGCCTGGGGCACCTGGAGGAGTGCTGGTGTTTTCTCCTGCTGTAAAAAAAAAGCACTCACCCTAAGGAGTAGAGGCGGCACTGCTTGTTGTGGATTTGACGAGTTAAACCGAACCTGTCGTCAAGACACACGGACCAGGGCTTCCATGCAGGGCTGGAGTTGGGGGCCAGGCTGTCTGTGTTCATGCGCTTGCAAGCGATCTGCACAGATTGGAAATCAATGTGAATAATTTAAAGCGCTGGATGATAAATGGCAGGTAGAGACTTTCTGCTTCCCTAGGCCCTGCAAACTATAATAGGAGAGTTATATCCGTCCCCACTGCTAGCCACTCCCCTCCCCAGGGAACCGCAAGACTGCTCTGAAGTGTTTGGAGGAATTTCAGTTCCCAGATAACAAGCAACCTCAGGGAGACTAGATGCAGGTGCAAAGGGGAGTGAGAGCCGTGACAGCCACGTGCACAGGGGTAGAATGAACCAGGCGGGAGGAGAGGGGGCTCAGGAAGGTTTTGCAGACGTGTGTTCTCCTTGGAAGATGGACAGAAGTTGGCTGAGAGACTCAGACCAAGAAGGGCATTCCAGACACAGAGAGTATGGGCACATAGCACAGAGGCCACAATGTCCCTGCTCCAGGATGTGAGATTCAACCATAGGCATAAATCTCAGAGGGACACTCACACGAGTATGTATCCCTTATTTTAGGCAGAGAAAGCGGGTTGCTAAAGTCCAGAAAGGTAGCAGGTGTTAGCCAAGGTAAACCGCCGATCGTGCGTCAAGTGAAATTAATAGGCAGTCCCTGCTGGTAAGACAGGATCCTTTGTGATAGACTGCTCTAATGAGCTTCCTCCTGGGGAGGAAGAGCAAGACCCCAGGCTCTTCCTGAGCGAAAGCACTTCTCTGAACTCATCCATCAAAATTAGATAAGAAAACCAAAGGGAATGTGTCTCCAAGTCAAGCAGAAACAAGTCTCTGATTTCAACTGCACATTAAGTGAAGATACTTCATAAGGGATTCTGATCTGTGTTTGAGGCTGGTACATTTAGCACAGCTGAGGCTGTCGGAACCAAAGAAAATAAATTCTGTGGCCAAGATATCTACCTTACCGAGCAATAGTATTTTCCCCCAATCCCTCAAAACTCTCGCAGTCATCATGATGCCCCGTAAATGCAGTAGCTCTTGTTACCACAGAAAGCTCCAGACGCAAAGAATGTTCTAAGGTTCATTGCTTTCATCCGTTGGAAAACACAACAGCAAGCAATTTTCCTCTTAAGAAGATACTCTAGTCTTGCTCAATCCTTTATTTAACTGATTTTCCAAAATTTTATTTTACTTACTTTTTATTTTTTTTGAATTACAGTCTCACTCCGTCACCCAGGCTGGAGTGCAGTGGCACATTCACGGCCACTGCAGCCCCAAACTGCTGGACTCAGATGATCCTTCCACCTCAGCCTCCCAAGTAGCTGGAACAACAGCACGTACCACTACGCCCCAGATAATTTTTTTTATTTATTGTAGAGACTGGCTCTCGCCATGTTGCCCAGGCTGGTCTCGAATCTGTAGGCTCAGGCAATCCTCTCGCCTCAGCCTCCCCAAGTGCTGGGATTACAGGTGTGAGCCACCACACCTGGCCAGTTTTCCAAAATTTTAGTCTAAGGAGAGCGTATTACACGGAGCCTATTTAGCTAACACAGCATGTGCACTCAACTTGCAGTAACCTCTGGCTGGCCTGACAAGATCATTCTAGCGCTACTTATCAGTGACTGTGAAAGACCTTCTGCTAGGATTTGGACCTCAGAGGAAGGCTGAGAAAGTGCAAGTCCAAAACATTCTTTTCTTTCAACCCAGTACCTTTCTACTTCTCTGTCTCCAGCCATTGTTTAAAGAAAAAAATGATAGAAAACAGAACTGAATCTTTTCTCAAACACTGCAGAATACATCCATTAACTGCGTGCATCAACATGTTAATTTGCTAATTCATCTCCTATGATTCTCCCACAGATAAGTGGAAATTATGTCTCTGCCTGCCCACCTCCCATTCCCCACCCACCCACCAAAGAGAAGAGAAGTTGCTTGTCTAATTAGTCAGAGTGCGGTGTGTTCTCGGGCCCTGTTCTACTAGTGGGCTGATCGCAGTGCGTGAGGCATCCACACTTTCCTCCAGCAGGAAGTTAGCTAACCCAGGACAGTTCTGTGGGCCCCCAAAGCATGTCTGGCCCTCATAAGCCTGAGCCATTCGCCCCTGGGATGTTTTTATTAAAGTGGCATGGTGATTCCCATGTGCTATTGCTGTTGGTGCACACCTCCTGCTAAGAACCTCCATAATGATAGATCAGGATATTGGTGGCCACAAGTCCTGGCTCCTCAGTCACTTCTAACACCATCAAAACCTAACTCTAGCCTTTTCCACAGTGTTTCTCAAGGTGTGATCCACCTACCAGAATCACCTGGTATTGGGGGGGCGGTTAACTTAAAATACAGGTTCCTGAGTCTCACTCTAGTCTGTAAAATCAGAATCTTTGAGGCTGACACCTGGGAACATGTATTTTAGTAAGCTCCCCCGGCCCTGTTACTTTGCTAGAGGCCTCTTGTAAAGCCTCAGCGAAATAGTCCAGCCTGGTCACACCTGTGCCTTAGCAAATTAAGAGAAGAAGCTACACTTGGGCCAGAGCCTTGAAGTGAAAACGACAGCCCTTCTGACCCCACCCCTGACAAAGGACCAAAGGGGTTGACACCAACAATTAGCCAGAGGCCTCCAAAACTGAGTATTAAGGGCCAAGAGTCATGGTTTTGAGGCCCAGCTAATCCCCCTTTGTAAAGTCAAGAACTAGGGTTTTATGACATTTAGGCTGGGCTCAGCGGCTCAGCCTGTAATCCCAGCACTTTGGGAGGTCGAGGAGAGTGGACTGCCTGAACCTGTGGATTCGAGACCCACCCGGGGAACTTGGCGAGACCTCGTGTCTACATTAAATCAAAAATTAGCTGGGTGTGGTAGCGCACGCCTGTAGTTCCGGCTACTTGGAAGATTGAGGCAGAAGGATCGCCGGAGCCCAGCAAGTTGAGGCTGTGGTGGCCGGAAGAATGCCACTGCACTCCAGTCTGGGCAACAGAGTGAGACTCCAACACACACACACACACACACACACACACACA
>CAUYQG010064250.1:0-24931 GCA_963574415.1 Tarsius wallacei | reverse complement strand
ACTTCTACACTGTTGGTGGGAGCGCAAACTAGTGCAACTTCTGTGGAAAGCAGTGTGGCAATTCCTGAAAGCTCTAAATATCGACCTCCCATATGACCCTGCAATCCCCCTACTGGGAATATACCCTGAAGAACTCAAATCACTCTATCAAGAAGATACCTGCACACGAATGTTTATCGCAGCATTCTTCACAATAGCAAGAACCTGGAAGCAACCACGCTGTACATCAAAAGAGGACTGGATTAAAAAAATGTGGTACATGTACATGATGGAATACTATGCAGCCATAAAAAAGAACAAAATCATGAATTTCGCAGCAACCTGGATGGAACTAGAGTCTATAATACTGAGTGATCTCTCACAGAAACAAAGATCTGAGTATCACATGTTCTCACTCATATAGTGGACCTAGAACATCTACCATAATACTATAAAAAAAGGACTGACAATGGTGGGAAACTATGGGGGGCGTAGGGAGGGGAAAGGAGTTGGGACTAACGGTAGTCAATATCTGTCTGGGGATGGGGAGACACCCCTTATTAACAAGGGTGCCCTAATGATGCACATTTATATACCTAACTCTTAACTGTACCCCACAGTTTTATAATAAAAAATATGTTAAAAAAATTTTTTTTCAGTTTTGAGTGCTGGTAACAACACTTCCAAAGAGTTCTCCACTATTGTCTGGATTTTCTGCCAATCTTCTGGCACCCATTCTGTAAGCTTTGATTATTGGTGCTTTCTTTATCTTACCAAGTTATTAACTGAAAGCTTTCAGTTTCAAACTAGGATTCAGGTCCTCTGTCAAATAATCTATAAATGATTTGTTGGTGGTAGTTTCTAGGGAAATATAGTTGTTTTCTCACCACACTAAAAATTATAACCAATTATATATGAAGTGTTTTGATCTTCATCTAAAAGTTCGGCGATGTTTTTTTTGACCAGAAATATGTCCTAGCAACTTACCTCTTGTTTATAACAATTAGCCTATAGTAAAATCAGTTCCATTACACATTATTTCTATTAAAGTCAAAGCTTCCAAGAACCTACCAGATGACATTGAGAACTTACTGTAACTTAGTCGCCTCAAATCCATTTTAGAAGTAGGTAGAAAGGAATTTTAAGTAAATTAAAAGATATCCCTTTTTTATAGCATGCTGCAGAAGTTTAAGATGTTTTACATGACTAAAACCTAGTCTGTTTTTCTGTTAGAATATAAGTACTAACATTTTTATCACAATGTCTGACCTTAACTGAATTGGCAAATGGAATTTTGGTACAAGGGACACATTACCCAAGTGGAAAATTTTCCTTGAGCCCTGTATTGTTGTACCACTTACCACAGTCTTGGAAGCAAATGGAAAATATTTAGCAGCCCATAATTTTTAGTAGCCTGTCATCCCCAAAGGAGTAGGCACGTAGTAGATGAAATAAAACCCATATTCCTTTCTACTTAGTCTGGCACAAAGTGTACTGGTACTTGGATGAGCAATAATAATCAAGGATTTCCTCCCTCAAGCATATTGTAAATTATGAACAGAACCTATTCTCCAACAAAATAGGGGTGTCATATGGGTAAGGAAGAGTATTTTGCCAATGCAAGGCTAGTGCTTATTTTCAAAGCTTTATAAATCCCTTATAATTTCTTGTTAATTCTTCCACACCCTCTCAGTCAATTAAAAATTGAGGGGAGGGAAGTTTTGTTTGTTTGTTTGTTTATTGGCAGTACAGGATGAATTATAGCAAGATGTCATTAATCAAAACAAATGAGTATTAAAACTGCATAAAAATAGGCCTGGCTCGGCGACTCAGCCTGTAATCCCAGCACTTTGGGAGGCCAAGGCTAGTGGATTGCGTGAGCCCGCGGGTTCAAGACCAGCCAGGGCAACTTGGTGAGACCTCATCTCTACAACAAACAAAAAAAATTAGCCGGCCATGGTAGCATGTGCCTGTAGTTCTGGCTACTTGGAAGACTGAGGCTGAAGGATCATCAGAGCCCAGCAGGTTGATGCTGAGGTGGCTGTGAGCGTGCCACTGCACTCAAGCCTGAGCAGTGAAGTGAGACTCCAACTCAAAAAAAAAAATTGCATAAAAATGAAACATGTATAGTAGTAGTTATCAGGCCTCTTACACGCGCAAAAACATATACACATTGAATATTCAGTAGTTACAAGGCACGGTACTGGATTCTGAAAACATTGTGTAGTAGTTTTATCTTTCCTATGGATAAGAACTTATAAAACTCTTTGAACTACAGAATCCTAGAGGAAAACCAAGCTAAGCTTGATCATGAACTTTAAAGCTGTAAGTCCCTTTACAGATCTTGTTGTCTACTCATATTTTTTATTATTTATTTATTTATCTTAATTTAATTTTTTTTTTTTTTTGAAGCAGGGTCTCACTCTGTCACCCAGGCTGGAGTGCAGTGTCATGATCACAATTCACCACAACTTCCACCTTTTGGGCTCAGGCAGTCCTTCCACCTCAGCCTTCCAAGATGCTGGAAGGCTGCACACCATCATGCCTGGCTATATCTCACTCTGTTGCCCAAGCTGGTCTGGAACTCCTGGGCTCAAACAGTGCTCCCACCTCAGCCTTCCAAAGTGCTGGGATTACAGGTGTAAGCCAGTGTGCCCAGCCTCCTTTTATTTTACAAATAAGGAAATGGATGCTTCAGGAGGCTGAATATTACTTGAGATAATATGGATGAGAACTGAAACCAAAGGCAGGCACTGTTGCCCCTTTACCACATATAATATGTGATGGTGACAAAATCTCAGAAATATATGCAAAACTGAAGAAGATTTCAATTTTCTTAAAGACTTAACTTGTCTCACCTAGAAAAAGTCTAGAATTAAATTTCCGAGGGCATTGGATCCTCTTTACCCTAAACACCAAGAGTCAGAATGCATCTGTATCAAATTATTCTCCAAAAGCAATTAACATTAGCCAACACTCTCAGTAACTCCTAAACCTATTACTGGTATTAATTTAGCAATCCTACACAATATCCTGTTGAGGTAAGTGAGGCATTATTAGGTTTACAACACAGATGAGACAACCAGCTATACATTTTATGCTTGTTGTCTGGTGCCCCAGCTACTCAAACTCAGAAATGTGCCCCCAATCTATTAATTTCTAGAACAGTAATGAAAATTCTAAGAGCACAGTTTCCAAGTCCAGTTTCAGTTTATTCTGATGCCACAGTGCTTGACAACAGTTAAATTAAGGCATGTAATCATGTCAAGCTCATTGCCTGCAAAGCAAGTCAGTCAACAAACATCAATCCATCTCCTACTGTATGTTATCACTGTGTATGGACTGGGTACACTGTCTAGGATTGTCTAGGAGAAAACCAGACAAACTGAGCCCTGCTTGCCCAGAGTATCCATCCCATGGAGCCTTGCACTGTCAAACTGATCTTGGTATCAACTATAGGTAAAAGAGATAATAAAATGGGAAATACATTTTTAGCATTGATTATCTCCAAACTTGACCATATAACATCCAACCAGAATTGTCCAACCACCTACCAGGTGCTTTACCCTATGCAATGTATTATGAATGAAGCAGTGCCTTGCAGGTGGTTTACTTAGGATAAGATTGAAAAACAATAACAACAAGAAAGCTGGTTTGCATTGATGAGAGGAGCTCATAATTATTGAGTGATTATTGTGTCCTAGGGAGTTTAAATAGTTCACAGTCCTATATTGGTTTCATTTTATAAATGGGGAAACTGAGACACGGAGATCTGAAATGGTTTACATAAATGGCAGAGCCAGGATTCAAACTCAAACCTGTCTGCTACCAAAGTGCATGCTCTTAACCACTGCTGCTGTGGTCACAATAACAAAGCCAAAAGAAATAAGAATAGAGATACAACCCACCCCCATTTCCAACCACCTTTACCAAAATCAGACTGGCTATCTCTCAGCTAAAACCGACTAAGAGATAAATAATAATAGGGGTCAGGTTGAGTCTTGCCACTCTGAGCAATACAAATGAGATTAAGTCTAGAAACTGTTTAGGCTAAAGAAGAGAAACCAGATGAGGGATGTGGTAATATGCTACCACGAATACTAAAAAAGATGGGAGAAGAGCTGTCACCCAGAACAGTGTTGGTAAGCCTGCCAAATATTCTAAACGGGACACTGCATCCTCTGTCTATCGACTTCACATTTGTAAGTAAAAGCCAAAGAAACTTCAAGTCAATGTCGCCTTTTTCTAAGCCTTGAATCACTAGATAATGTATTGAGTGTGTATTGCAGTTTACACAGTGATTCAGAGCTCTGGCTTTAGATTCCAATTCTGCCACTTCCCTCCTGTGTGGCCTGGGGCAACTTAGTTAACTACTCTGAATCTCAACTTTCTTACCTAGAATAGATATTCAATTCTACGTCACAGAAGATGTGGGAATTTAATGAAATGATATATATAAAGCATTTGGCACCACACCTGGCACAAAATCTGCATTCAGTAAATGGATCTATTGTTATTAGCCATTTCACATTCATGTACAGAATGTAATAGAAGAATGTAAAAGAACTTCAAGAGGCAGGCCTTTTCATCAAGAAACATTTCATCTATTTGAGAAGACGAGACCAACGGACAAATCAGGTAGGGGACATACAAGGCAACCCACAGGGAAGTGCTATGCACCGTCCATGCTGTGGACCAGTGCTTCTCAAACATTAACGAGCACACTGATCCCATGGGGTTCTCATTAAAATGCCATTTCTAATTCAGTGAGTTGTGCAGGGGCCCTGAAGCTCAACATGCTTAACAAGCTCTCTCTATGATGCTCCATGTTACTGGTTCATGGGTTATACTTTACATAGAAAGGCTATGAATGTTCAGAGGTGGAAAGAGGACTGCCCAGTAAGACTAGGGCAGTTAAGAAAGCTTTGTAAGAGGGATAAAATTGAGCTGAGGTTCAAAGGATAAAGGAGACATGGACATCTCAGAGAAAGATAAGTAACCTCATAGACACAAGAATGCTGTGGTAGAAAGCAGAAGGCAGGAAAGGCACATGGGACCATGAGGAAACATTCAGTTGGTTGCCAAAGTCTCTATTCCGGTCCCATTCTGTGGGGTGCAGAGCAACACTACCTTCCCTCTCAGACAGTAACTCTCAACCCTCACTGGGCATCAGAAACACCCAGGGCAGCTTTAAAAATACAGATATTTGAGCCCCATCTCCAGAGATCCTGATTAAGCCGGTATGACTTAAACGAACTTCAGGAGTTCATATTCCAATTATAGAGAAAAGAAATAACCCATGTAAACCCTAAGTAACCATGCATCTTGAAAATTAGATGTGCTGCTATGTTCGCAAGTACCATTGATATTCCAGAATCTCTTAACTAGGTGATAAATGAGGATCAGGCCCCAAAAGCAATGGGGAAATGGAAGCAAAGTGTGTCTTCTGCTTTACCCTTGTCTGCATGATTCATTAGTACCGCATAACTCACTACTTAACTTGGGAACATTTTATTAGTGCCAAAGTTTTTTTTTAATTTCTAATCATCTATGCCCCTGCAAGTAATGGCTAATTTATTATTTGATATATTATTTTGATAACTTTCAGAAATTGGTACGACACATTTAACACTAATCCTTTATATTTTCTCAAACATAGGCTTGTTGTTTTTTCTTTGTTATGCTGGAAGAAATCAACCCCTTTCCACAATTTCTTAGAAATATTAGCTATGGTCTCTGAAAATCTTGGAAAAATCAAAGGATTAGATTACCAGACCCTGCTGATTTAAGTGTCTTAGGTTTTTCAGGTATTCTATAAGCAATTGGTTTCTTCTTCTAGTTTGCCATTTCTTCAAATCCAAATCAGTCCCCAGTCAATAATTTGTGATCTTTCTGTAGAGGATAGAGTAAAGAAGATATTAAGTGTGTCTCTTTAAGTCACCTTCTATAATTAGGTTTCTCTTCTTCATTGGGGTGGCTGAAAATTTTTATTTCATGATTCTCTTCTATTTAATACCCTAAATTACCCAGTTAGTCTTTGATAGTTCTTACCAAATAATCTCCTATTCAGCTGCAGTCCTCCTAAAAAAGAACAATATCGAGGCTGCAGTGGACACGAACGTGCCACTGCACTCCAGCCTGGGTGATAAGAGTAAGACTCCAACTCAAAAAAAAAAAAAGCACAATATCCTTGACCCATGAAAGACATTGAATACATATTTCCCTATAAATTTTTTCAAATAATATTTTTCCAAAGTCTTTTTGGTTTCCTAATACGAATGAGACAATAGGAAAAATGTGAAAAGAGAGAGGAAGAGAGAAAAGAGGAAGAAAGGGAGGGAGGAAGGAGAAAGGAAGAAGAAAGAAGAATAGAAAGAAAGAAATGGAAAAAAGAAAGAAATATTTTATAAAACCCACATTAGTTGTTTGAGAATCAAAGATGGGGGAAAAATCTTAGGAAAAATATTTCAGCAGAAAAATGCAGACTGAAAGATCATTAGCAAATTCTTGCTGGAGATCTTTTGCCTTTCTGACTTTAAATAGGGCTAGTAGCAACTGCTTCTTTGAGTTTATTATAAAATATAAATAAGTGCATAAGACATTGTTATTTTAGAAAATGTGTTATAGAAGCCATTAAATGAAGGAACCAAATTCTGAATGTGGCTTCCGGTATATTTCTTCTCTGAGGAATGTGGTAGCTCACAAATGAACATTTCTACAAAAATAAAAGGACTTAAATTTGGAAACAGACACTAGCACATTGTTTCGTGTGCATAAGACTTTAGATTTATAAACCTTTCATACCACTGATTCCTTTTCTATCTCAAGGAGAAAAGATAGAAGAAAAAAGATTTCCTCTAAAGACAATAGCAGTAGGTAAGACTAACAGTGTGCTTATATGTGCCAGACACTTTTACATGTTTCAGCCCGCTTGACCTTCACAACAGCCTCATGAGACTGGCACAATTTTAATCTCATTTTATGGATACAGAAAATGAAGCCTATTAGAGACATTGAGCAACTTGACCAAAATCAAATATTAAGTTAGTTGTGGAACCACAATTTTATCTCAGACTGCCTGACTCCACAGCCCATAATCATAACCAATTTCTTAAATAAAATATATATACAAGTCACAAGTCTTATATTTCAAATACCCTTGTGTATGATGCTTCTCTCTTTATATTTATTTCAAGCAGGAAATGCAAATAAAATTCATCCAAATGAGTCTTCATTTAGAAAAGCACAAATCAGTGACAAAGAAAAGCTTTCATTCATATGAATTTCACATCAATTCATATCAAAATTGTTAGTCAAAATAAAACCTAAGTCATTATGTTTGAAGTTCACCTTTCCATTAGTTAAAGACTAAAATGTTCTCTAGGACAAATTTAGAATTCCTAGAACTGCCTGACCTTTAATATTCCTGTCATAGCACGCGTATACTTTGGTGTCATTATCATATGATTATTGGTATATTTCCGTTATTCATCCTTCTCTATTCATTAATCAGGCAAACATCCTGTAAACAGCTAAATTTATACAGAAATATAAATAGGATGGAGTTCATTGGTTAGTCACTAAAATATTAAGAAATCCATGGGGAAAATAATAATGTTACAAAACTGTCTTGGGGAGCAAACTTTCACAGTTGCTATCATTTTATCTCAAATATTTTTTTCCTTATGTAGACCATGAACTTAAGAGCTTGAGAGGAAAGATTAAGTGTTCAAAAAAACAGTGAATTGCTTCATGATACATAACAATCAGGAACTTTGGGGATGAAATGGGAAGCGTAGGATGTCATCCAATAGTAATAATTTATTGTTTGCCATGTGCTAAAATCTTTACATAGATTATGTTTTGGTCCGGTTACCCCAGAAGCAGATTCTAAAACAAAGATTGAAGGGTAAATGGTTAATTTGCAAGATGTAGGGAAAACCAGAAAAGAGAGGAATGAAACAGGAACGGGAAGGCAGCTGGTGAAGGACATATTATCAAGCCAGTTACCACTGCAGGAAATGGAAGCATAATCCCACATAAAATACACATCTGCCTGATGGGCGAGGGAGTTGGGGTATTTATATACCAAGCTCCTTCAGTCATGATTTGAGAGATGCTTCTTGGGCATGAATATCCTAGCAACCTGGGCTGCAGGATCCTACAGCTTCAGAGAAAACCTCAAAAAAAGATATGTAGACAGGATCTATTGGAAGTTGACCGGCAGGCAGTGGTTTTAAGTGGTGCACATTCAGCATCTGCTACAGATGATCTAATTTAACTTCTCACAATAATTTTTTTTTTAATCAGAGTCCCACTCTGTCACCCAGGCTAGAGTGCAGTGGCACGCTCACAGTCACAATAGCCTCGACCTGCTGGACTCAGGCAATCCTTCCACCTCAGCCTTCCAGTTATGGAACTACAGGCACATAACACCATGCCTGGCTAATTTTTTGATTTATTGTAGAGATGAGATCTCGCCAAGTTGTCCAGGCTGATCTCGAACCCCTGAGCTCAGGCAGTCCTCTCTCCTCGGCCTCCCAAAGTGCTGGGATTACAGGCTTGAGCCACTGCGCCCAGCCTCACAATAATTTCAATAACTCTATGAGTTTGATGCTATTGTTAGTCCCATTCTAAATATGAAAACATTGAGGCTCAGAGACATTGAGTAACTTGCCCATGACCACACAGCAAGTATGGAGGCATAACTTGCTTCAAAGAAGGCAGTCTGACTCCAGAGCCTGCAATCTTAGATATTGCTTTGTACAGTTTCCCAAAAGTTACTATCTAAAAGGTAACTCCACCAACTTCTCAAGGAAAAAATACCCATCCTGTTTTCACCAGCAAAGAAAATCTGGTAGAGACTTATTTCAACACTTTCCATTATAAAAATGCTAGGTATGTTTTTTGTTTTTATTGTTTCTAGTATGTTTAGTACTAGTAAATACTTTAGTACTTACTAAATTTTCTGGCATTTAGTAAGCACTGAATAAATGCTAAATGAATAAATTACTCTATAAGGTTGGCCATGAATACATGTGTACATAGCCCTAATTTCCAAAGGACTCTACCTTTGGAGTTTCCAGTTTAAAATTAGGTCACATAGATTATATCACTTAGCCATATTTTTCTGACCTTTCCCTCCGTGTTCAGGACTATAAGCTTTCAACAAATACCCTTAAATATTACTAGAGGCTTCAAGGACATCTCTTACACGGGTTCCCAGGCCACTCCAGTCACAGGCCATTTTTCCTTCTCTCCATCCCTTCTCTGAACAATACTCCACCTCCATCAGATGCCAGTGCTTCCAAGCATTTCCAATGCTTTCAAAAGGCACTGTGTGGCAGCCCCACCAAGCTGTGTGGTGTTGGTATGGAAACAAGAGAGGATAGACACAGTACTGCCCTATGTGATAGTATGTTGTATAGAATAAGTAGTGAAAAAGATTATCTGCATGTTGATTCTCAGTTTTGTCCTTCTGTAGGACCTTAACAGGAATCTGCAGGGAACTAGGCCTGAGAGTAAGAAATTAGGCAGGTCTTGTGATGCGATGGATCTGTTCCCTGGCCAAGCTTGGACTATTTGACTCTCCTTATCATTAGTTCCTCCTTAAGACCTTGTTCTTCCAAATGTGGGGATACTCAGTCAGAGAGTTCACCTTTGTCTAGTCCCAATGTTATAGTAATGTTCAGCTGTGTCCCCTAAAATCTCCATTATACTTGGTTGAATGAATATAATTAATATAACTTAATAATGTTATTACTGGTTAATATTTTCTTCAGTCTCTAGCCTTCTAACTTGTTAGTCACTATATCTACAATATACTCAGAATAAGTGCAAAGTGAAGAAAGAAAAATTTTAAGTTTAAAAATCTATTTTCAAAATTTGCGTCAAGGACGTATTATGGGAGATGACAAACCTACAGAATTTATTTTCTGGACATAATAACCTGATATGATACCAGAGCATTCTAATGAAAGAAACAAAGAAAAACAATGCCTTAGCCCAAAGGCATTGGCTAATGATGAAGTGTCAGATCTGTGGCAAATAGATGGGGGTGACATTTTGGGCAGAAGAACTTTCCCTAACAATTCTCAGGTATTGTTGTGTAGCTAGACTCCAACTATAAAGTAAGGCTTAGCATGAATGGACACTCCTGACTTAAACATTAATCTGGACACTCCTTACTTAAACATTAATCTTTTAAAGTCAAATGGCAATGTACTCTTTTGAGTGATGGTCATTAAGTGACAAAAATTAAAGAATATTCACAAAAAGTTTCAGGTTTCAAAAAGATTAGTCTCCCATGAAGTGTGCATAGATGGATGGCTATAAACAGAAGTATAATTGCATTTAGCTTTTCATTCATCTTTGGGGGGAAAACAGTAACAGTAACTAACCAAACTAAATACAAATGCCAATTTTTAAATGCCAGTTAGATTCCTAGAATATCAGCACATAAAAGTTGTATAACTCAATATTATGAGCAAAGTGGAGTTTTAAATTATGGCAATAGTTTAATTTAGTACCTATATAACAAGTATACAGTTAAGACAATCGAAATTTTTTTAAAAGAAATCTCTGAAACGAGTAGTTATCTTGTGATTACTATTGGACAGACAGCAATGGTGATGAAATTATCAATGCTTGTGCATGCACATCAAACTTTATGGTTTAAAAGAAAATCTTAGAGATGCTAATGAAGCACTCTTTTAAGAAATACTCTCACTTTTGTGGGCAAGAGGCAAACTCAGACTTTCATACTCTAAATTGAAAAGGAATTCCAGATAGTGTAGTTGTGAGTATGAAGAAATTGTAGGTCTACTTTAGCCAAACTATTTTATTTATATTTTCTTTTTCATGTCTTAAAAGTTACTTTATATAATAAAAACGTAACTTAAGTCTGAACACTCTTTTAATATACTTAAATTTAAAAATCTAAATGATAACAAATAATCATATAGTTTAATTGACATGTTTTTCCTTTTCTAATGGTAAATAAAATCATAGTATGTCTTACAATCAATGGCATTTTATTTACTTTTTTTCTTTCAGCAAGTTTTAAAAAAATAAATTTAAGGGGTGCAAGGGCAATTTTGTTATATGGCTACATTGTGTAGTGATGAGGTCTTGGCTTTTAGTGTACCTATCACTCGAATAATAATAAGCAATTTCTCATCACCTACTCCCTTCTTCCCCCCACCCTTCTGAGTCTTCAGTGTCTATCATTCCACACTCTATTTCCATATATATTCATTATATGGTCCCACTTATTAGTGAAAACATGCAGTATTTGGCTTTCTGTTTCTGAGTTATTTCACTTAAGATAATGACTCCAGTTCCATTCATTTTTCTGCAAAAGACATGAGTGCATTCTTTTTTGTGACCGAATAATATTCTATTGTGTGTGTGTGTGTGTGTGTATGTGTGTATACCAATTTTTCTTTATCTAGTCATCCACTGTGGACATTTGGGTTAAGTCCATATATTTGCTCTTGCAAATTATATATTTAATGAAATGCTGGACTGCAGCATTCCCCAACTTTTTTGGCATCAGGGACCAGTTTCAGAGAAGACAATTTTTCCACAAACTGAGAGGAGGGGTTGGGATGGGAGAGATGGTTGAGAGATGATTCAAACACATAACATTTATTTTGTACTTTATTTCTACTATTATTACATTATAATATATAATGAAATAACTATACAACTCATCATTTTTTAAAAAAGAGGTGTGGATGGAATGGTAAATAAAATAATGGGCTATGCCTGGACTAAAATATGTGTTGGATACTGACTTAAAACCTGCCATCAGATGCAGCTGTTCAGTTGAAATACATCAATTCATTTGCCACTCACTGACAGGGTTTTGATATGAGTCTGCAAGCAATTGATTTATTATGGACTCTGTGCAGTCTAACCTCACTGCTAATGTTAATCTGCATTTGTAGTCACTCCCCAGCATCAGCATCACCACTTCAGCGCCACCTCATATCACCAGGCGTTAGATTCTCATAGGCATGCACAACCTAGATCCCTCACATGCACAGTTCACAGTAGAGCTCGAGGTCCTATGAGAATCTAATGCCACCACTGATCTGACATAAGACAGAGCATAGGTGGTAATGTGAGCAATGAGGAATGACTATAAAAACAGAAGAAGCTTCATGCGCTCACACACTGCTTACTTCCTGCTGTGTGACCCAGTTCCTAACAAGCCACAGACTGGTGATTGGGAATCCCTGCTGTACTGGACACTTCAAAATAAATCATCTCATGCAATTTTATTCTTGAGACAACTCAATACCACACAAAGTAACTGAGTCAGTGGGAAGTTTTTGGTGATATAACTCCAACTCATATTGGTTTAAATAATAAAGGCAGTTTAAAAGTTCATGTAACTCAACAGTCCAGAAGTAGTTCTGGACTTCCAGCAAGGTTTACTCCAGCAGTTAAAAAAATGTAATTTGAAGATCTGGTTTTCTTCCATCATTCTATTGTATCATCTGCAGCGTGAACTTAATCCTTAGGTAGGTTCTCCTTATAGTAGTGAAATGGCTGAAGTAATTTCAGGCTTTACATCTTTGCATACACTAAACAAGCTACTATATGAAGAATTGTGGCCCTCAAAAATTCATGTATTAAAGTTCTAACCCCCAATACCTCAGAATGTGACTGAATTTAGAGATCAGCCTTTAAAGGTGTCATTGAGTGAAAATGAGCCTTTAGGGTAGACCCTATTTTAATCTCACTGGTGTCTTCATAAGAAGAGGAAATTTGAACACACAAAGAAATACCAGGGATGAATGCACACAGAGAAAACACCATGTGAGGACTTAGTAAGAAGGCAGTCATCTGCAAACCAAGGAAAGGGGTCTTAGAAGAAACCAATCCTTCCAAGAACAAGACCTTGGATTTCTAGCCTCCAGAACTGTGAGACAAATTTCTGTTGTTTAAGCCACCCAGTCTACGGTATTTTGTTATGGCTGCTGGAAAACTGACACTCAACACAAGAGAGATGCTCTCCTAGCAGGTGCTGCAAAAGAGAGGAAGTGTCCATTCTCAAGAATGATAGCAAATGTCTTCATCATATTACATTGGTTCTGATTAGTTAACAAAAGATGGAACAGTTTTGTTTGTTTTCACTAATCAAGGCCCACCTCTAGAGAGGGGTTAAGTCAAATTTACCCAACCCATGGTTTAAGAATTGTTTCCCCTGGTGGTTTTTCGAGTGAAATTTGCACTGAGTACAGTTCACAGAAAGCAGAAACATGGACGGTGAGCACCAAGGCTTCCCAGGACCCTATGAGTCAGCAACAGTTTTTCAACCCAAGTTTGCTTGACTTCATTATCTAGTGTTTTCTATGCCTCACACTGCCTGTCTAGTCTGGAGAAGCATCTTCTACTTTTTTCCCCCAGTTTATAGATTTCTCCATGAGGAGCTGGCCTCAGAAGGAAACAGACTAGAGAAAGAAGGAGTGTGTTCCCTAGCAGCACTCAAAATATAAAAAAAGAAAGAAAAGTCCATATGAAACAGAAGAACAAGTAACCTCGCCCATGGATCACAATTAAGTTTCCTCCTCTCACATACCCTTTAAAAAAAAAAGTTTCAAACCATACAACAGAGTACATAGTACTTTTCTAATTACCCTCTGAGGAAGTACTGTTTTTGAATGGCTCTAGCATCAATACAGCATTCCCTCTGTGTTCCCTCCATCCTCCTTCTTTTCCATCAATATGAGAGAGAATAAAAGACTTTGATCAGTATGTTTGAAAGAAGTAGACGAACACATTTCTTTGTCCTGCACAGTTCATAAAACCTTTTGAGAACAACTATTTGTGTGTCAAATGGAGCCTCTCATCCAATCTCTGTCTGGTCCACTTACCAGGAAGGCTTTTTCATTTCCGCCTTCATCAAAGGATATTACTGATGATAGCTTGGAGCTTTTGTTGAACATTTAAAAAATTAGGATTTTTAAAAAAATAATACATCTTTTCTTATATGATTGGATTGTCCAAAAGCTAACCCTAAATGAAAACCCAGAATGGAGGGAGTGCTGAGCCTCTTGTGACTCATGTAAAGGAAGGTGAGCCTATTGTTTCACCTCTGTGGGAAGTGACAACCCCCCAGACATTGTGAGAGTCCCGTTGTGCCATAGCTGCTTTTAGATTGCAAGGTGTGTACCATTCAATCTGTCCATTTCTAATGAATAGAAGTTTTCCTGCCATTGCTCACAAAGCTTTGAAACAAGGCTGTGGTTTGCTCAGTTCTATTTTCAATAACACCAATTTGTCTGTGAACATAGCTATTAACTACCCATCAAGCAAGTCCCAGTAATGGGCATTTTTCTCAGTCTTTGCAACCTCTAACCTTTGCTCAGATCTCTATGAGACAAGTTATGAGTCATTCTTTGGCTGTGGGGGGAAATGTTAGCTGTGGCATATTGGAAACGCCCAGGCTATAGCCTGCAATGGCTCTCATGAAATCCGTTGCTTTTTCTGTTGAAGAGTTATAAATATTTTGGGTGAGAAACTATTTGTTGTTGTGCAAGATAGGTTTTACTCTTATGCTATAATACTGTTGAGATACAAAACAGCATGAAACAGTGGCAAAAGATCTAGAATAGAAATCCAGGGATGTGATTCTCACCTCTCTCTATACTAAGCAGAAGGACACAGGTTTTTTACAGTAAAATGAGAGAGTCCATTCCGACTCTTAGTCTATGAACAAGTGTTGATTGAGACTCTGTTTCATGTCAGCCATTGTGCAAGGCATCCAGACAGGAAACAGTGCTGACCTCAAAGAGTGCTCAGTCCAATAGGAACAGATAAGTGAACAGACACTGTGATATACAGGCGTAAGTGCTGCGATAGAATTTAGCATAGAGTAGTAAGTAATAAGCATCATATATCACTAAAAAATATTTATATTGACATATAAATAAAGCTTCATATATGCTACTAATCTTTTTATTTTAATTATAGATAAACCTAGTGTAGATTTACAAGTTTGCAGAGACCTTTGAATAAGCACAAGTATCCATCATTTTAGTGCTATACAAAATCAGACTTTCTAAAGACAACTAAAATGTTAGAAAATATAATCGCCCAGGCTGGAGTGCAGTGGCACGCTGCTCACGGCCACTGCAGCCTCGACCTGCTGGGCTCAAGCGATCTTTCCGCCTCAGCCTTCCAAGTAGCTGGAACGACAGGCTAAGTTTTTGATTTATTGTAGAGATGAGGTCTCATCTAGTTGTCCAGGCTGGTTTTGAACCTGTGGGCCCAGGCAATCCTCTCACCTCAGTCTCCCAAAATGCTGGGATTATAGGCATGAGCCACCATGCCCAGTCCCAAATATAATTTTTTAAAAACTGGAAAATGCATCAGATTTTATATTTTTAAACTATACTTAGGGAGTAAGTGGAAGCTTTTCTGCAGATTTATTTAATTTGCAGATTGAGTCATTCTAGAACTGTATCATTTTAAAAACAGTTTTAAAAATTACAACATTTTAATTGTAATACATTTCATTGGAATCCCATATTTTACAAAACATTTACCTAATGCTTTAGCTATTTGGGTTTTGTACAAAAATCTAAATTCTAGCGTAGAATTAAATAAGACATGTCCAATTCTCAATTTTTATTCTGTAGTAACTATATTTAGCACCGAGATTAAAATATGCACACATACACACAAAGTCATTCTTTAAATGTTAGATAAATAATAAACTTTGCAGTTTTATTTTGCAGTGTTTGGGGAGGTCACTATAATTTTTGAAATTTAAATGCATGGCTCTACCATCACCCCTCACAAAAAAAAAACAAAAAACAAAAAAAACAGTCTATAATAAATGTTTTGGCGGGAAGAAAAGAGTTAAATCTCCTGCCCTTCTAGAACCTTAACTTTTGCTAATATGCAAGATTTTAAACTTTTTTTTTTAACTAGTCCAACATCTGGTCCAAGCCTCTTATCAATTACTTGGGGTGTGGTTTCTTATCCCAAGTTAAATTTATCTTTTTGAGCTTGATGTTCTGTCAGGTGCAAAAAGAAAAAGAATTGTTTTAAAACAGTTTGATGCATTTTCAGTTATTCAGTTTAGACATTTGCTGTCACTCTGTCTTCTAGCTAAAAATAAAATGTAGAAAACATTCTATCAAAATCTTCAAATACAAATTGGCCACATTTTTTTTTCTTTTTTTAAAACGTATATGCACATATCTTAGTTGCTTGTTTGGAAGCCACCTTTTCAAAATGACAAGTTTTAAGATTATACATTTGAGACTTCAAGTTAGCTTTTCTTTTTCAGATAGTAAAAAAAAATTTATCTGAAAACCAGTACGAGTTAAAATGAAGCTGTTTAAATTTCAGCTCTGCTCAATGTCTCCTGCTAAAGATTTTGTTTAAAGCAACAATAATTCTACCTCTGGACTCTTTGTAATCTAAACTTACTGTGAAGAAAGCGAATAACTCCATTTATTATGTGTTTCCAATTGCTCAAAAGCCAAGAATTAAAAAGTGGAGGAGCTAATTTCACTAAACAGACTCTTTCTGAGAAGAAATCTTGGTCCATTTACAGTAGGTAGACAGCCACCACTGATCATTATTCCTAGGACAACCCTGCTCAGGGCTCAAAGACTGTAGTGATACAGCTCTGAGAACTTACTTTATCACTCACGTAATCTGATTGATGATCCCTCCTACTCCAGAAGAGAGAAATCAAGTGCTCATGGAACCTTGGTTCAGGGGTAATTTTATGTAAAGAAGCAAAACATGGAAATTTCTGAGGTTTGAGTACTCTCTTTCCCACTTGCCAGGGTTTGTGTGTGTGTTTGTTTTTGCCAGAGTCCCATTGTCATGATTGAGTTCTACAGAGGGACTGGGGCATGCACCTGCTCTAAAGTGTTGTGATTTGGGCTTTAGCTCTTGGGGAATTTTTTTTTTTAATACCTGAGTTTTCATGGTTCTTAATGAGTATGTTTTACAACCTCTCTGGAATGGTTGTTAATCCTCCTAACAACCTTCCAGGTAGTACTGTTTTTATTCCCATTTTACATGAGAAGACTGAAGCAGGTAGAGTTATTTAACTTTCCTGTGGCCTCACAAATAATGGAGATAGGTTTGCAAATCTAGGCTGCAAGACTCTAAGCCCTGTACTCTTAAAAACTAGGTAATTCTCTTTGCAGCAACTTGGATGAATTTAGAATCTATCATACTCGATGATCTACCACAGAAACAAAGAACAGAGTACCACATGTTCTCACTCATAAGCAGACCCTGAATATTTACCATAATGCTGTAAGAAAAGGATTGGCACTAGCAGGATACTGCTGGGTTGGGTGTCGGGGGGCACAGCATCAATAAGGGTACCTGATCTCAAACCAAGCAAAGGTGGGGACCAAACGAACGCCCAAACTTTACCTGTATGATGACCACTTGTATACCAATCCCGAACTGTACCCCACATCTTTAAAATAAAATAAACTTTGAAAAAATGAGGTAATTCTACACATAGAGAGGAAAGAACATTCTCCCCACTCTTTTACCAGTATATTCAGGATATCAACCATGCTCCTAATATGCCAGGTCACCTACCCTGTTCCCAGTGTTTCCCAGAATATCCAAGGCAGAGAATGGAGGACACTTCTCTGAAAAACCTGAATAGACCTAGATAAAACTCTCCTATAAAAGGGAAACTTGACTGATGAAGAAACATGTAATCAGTTAATTCTGCCCAGGCACACAGGCTGCAAGCCAGATTTGTAGGCTTCACCCTTAAATATGAACAGATAACCAAACATCGCTGATTGTCAAGGAAAAACACAAATGTGAAAGTGAAATGTAAAGTCCCAGGAAAAAAATAAAATTATTATTCTAATTGAAGAAAACTTCAAAAGTATAATTAATATTCCCAGGGTAATAACAAAGATATTCCATCTCACAACGCAAAACAGTATGCTATGCCAATGGAACTATCATACCAAACGATATGAAAAACATGTACAACTCAATAGAACAGAAAGCAAAAATTATGTCAGCAAATCAAAAAAGAGAAAATATAAACAGCCAATGTCACTATGACTGAGGAAAATCAAGGAAATTAAAACCACTCTGGAATATAACATCACAATCATTAAATTGGGGAAAAGGTAAAAGTCTGATGATATTAAGTATTGGTAAGGATATGGACTAACAGAAGTGCAGGGAGTGGGAGGGCACATTTTCTCCAATCATCTTTTGAAATCAATACCAATTTTTAGGTGAGTACATTCTCATGGCTTACAACATTACTCTTAAGTATGAATCACAGAACAAAATAGAAATCTAGTGACAAGATGCGGGAAGGAGAACTGGGTATGGGAGACTTAAATGGAACTAAATCTTTAGCCAGCAAGCAAGAATCCAATAAATAATGTCTAAAATTGAAAAATCACAAAACAGAAAATTGAAGTACCATATTTACAAATTTAGAGGAAAATAAAAAATAGCGGAAAGGCTGCAGATATTGCCTCTTGAGACTGGACCTGGTGGATTGAGACAAAGTAAAGCGACAGATTGCTGGTTTTCTTCATTATACACCGACTAGCACTATTTGGTTGTTTTGGGGTTTTGGTTTTGTTCTGTTTTTTTGAGTAGGAGTCTCACTCTATCACCCAAGCTGGAGTGCAGGGGCATGATTACAACTCACTGCAGCCTTGACCTCCTGGGCTCTGGCAATCCTTCCCTCTCAGCCTCCTGGTTAGTTAAGACTACACGCACATGCTACCACACCTGGCTTATTTTTTTTACTTTTTAATTTTTTTTTTTTTTTTGGTAGAGACAAGTCTTGCTACATTACTCAGGCTAGTCTCAAATTCCTGGTCTCAAGCAATCCTTTTGCCTCCACCTCCCAAAGTGCTGGGATTGCAGGTGTGAGCCACCATGTGCCTAGCCTGATTATTTTATTTGACAGTATGCAGCTATCACTTGTATACAAATTAAGTTAAATTTAATTAAGTTAAAACTACTTAATGCATGAATGTATATAAAGAAATTTTTGCACATGATTTAAAGAGGTTTACAAATAACCCAAAACATATTCATAGTCCACATGGAAAACCATGGGCTCCAGGTAAGGAAGAAAGTAAACTAAGTTGTCATCAACATCCAGAACACAAGGGGAAGGTTTACATTTGGCAGACAATGGGTACAACTTCATTAGCAACAAATGAGCAGGGAGGAAGGAAGATGTGAATGCAGCTTATATGACAGAAATCCAGGTAATATCGGGGGAGAAAAAAAATGAAAGATGAGGGAGTTGACGTCTTGAGCAAGGACAAAAGAAAACCTTCAAATTAGAAGGTTTGTCCTTTGTTCTATGCTAGGACCAGTGGTTACAAGCAGAGTGGGTGAGATGGGGAGGGGGCTTTAGTCCCTCACTGTTATCTCTCTCCAGAGTCATCCTAAATAATCACTCAAATAACCATCTGCAAATAATACCTTTAAAAAACTATATTGTCAGCCACGCACAGTGGCTTACGCCTATAATCCCAGCATTTTGGGAGGCAGAGATGAGAGGATTGTCTGAGTCCAGGGGTTCGAGACCAGCCTGGGCAGTTGGTGAGACCTTGTCTCTACCATAAATCAAAAAAGAAAAATTAGCCGGGCATGGCAGTGCATGCCTATGGTTTCAGCTACTTGGAAAACTGAGGTGGAACGATCACCTGAGCCCAGCAGGTCGAGGTTGCAGTGGCTGTGAGCATACCACTGCACTCTAGCCTGGCAGACAGAGTGAGACTCCTACTAAAAAAAAAAAAACTGGAGAGGATGCAGAAAAAAGAATCACTTCAACACTGTTGGTGGGAGTGCAAACTAGTACAAACTCTGGAAACAGTGTGGCGATTCCTAAAAGATCTAAAAATCAACCTTCTATGCATCCCCATAATCTCCTGCTAGGAATATACCCAGAGGAACTCAAATCACTCTATGAAAAAGATACCTGCACACCCATGCTTAACGCAGCATTATTCACAATAGCAATAGCATGTAACCAACCGTGCTGCCCATCAAAAGAGGACTGGATTAAAAAAATGTGGTACATATACACGATGGAATATTATGCAGCCATAGGACAAAATTATAAACTTTGCAGCAACTTGGACGGACTTAGAGTCTACAATACTGAGCGATCTATCACAGAAACAAAGAACTGAGTACCACATGTTCCCACTCATAAGCGGACCTTGAACAATTATCATAATGCTATAAGAAGGGTATTGGCAGTACTAGGAAACTGCCAGAGGAGGGGAGAGTGGGATTGGCAGTAGTGGAAAACTGCAAGGGTGGGTGGCACATTTCATCAACAAAGGTGCTTTCATAATGAACATTTGTATACCTAACCCTGAATTATACCCCACATATTTAGAATGTTTTTTTTAAAAAAAGCTATATTGTGTATACCTTCAAGTCATTTAGTCCTTCCTTTTAAGAAGACTGGGTGACCTCAGTCCATCCTATTCAAAAATTCAGAGAATTCCACTGATCAATATAATCAGAGATTGGATATGTGTGATCAGAAAAGGAATCTAATCTTTTCGAGCACTGCGAACAATGCAAATCTAGCTTATACACAGGGGCCACTCTACCAGGTCCTCCTATACACTCAGTAATTATCTTGTGGCCAATAAGACAAATATTTTGTGATTTTGTTCTTTTTTATGATTGCATAATATTCCATTGTGTATATGTACCACATTTTGTTAATCCAGTCCTCTTTTGATGGACAGCATGGTTGGTTCTATGATCTTGCTATAAAGGGGGCACACCTCATCAACAAGGGTAACTGCACAATGAATATTTGTATACCTAACCCTTAACTGTACCCCACAATTTTAAAATAAAAAATAAAACAAATATTTCAACTGTGAGAAGGCTAGACCTTTGTTCCTTGGACACTCTAGGCACAGGAATGGTCCCAGAACATGCCACGACCCTAGCATGCACTGAGAAGGGCTGCCTTCATGGAATAAGGACGGGTTACAGTCAGTCAAGGAGCTGCTGCATAGATCAATCCATCTGAAAGGGTTGGGCCCAGACACTGTGTCCTCTCGGGAAAAACCCCTGGCCTCTCCTTAATTGAAAACTCTTCGCCCTCCCAAAAGAGAGGAAGTTGAGCTCAGTGTGTCACAAATCTTCATGACAGTTATTGAACTGGATAGGAAAATAGCTTAGTCACTGACCTCTGTTAGGATTCTCAGTTGAAATGTTAGTAGAATTTATAAACTGAATGAGTTAGAAAGAAATGCAGAAATAAAGGAGATCAAGCTCTACAGAGGGTAGTAACCGTTCCTTTTGTTTATTGATCTTTGTACCTCTGTGTGCCTGGCAAAGTGTCCAAGAAGGAGAGCGACCCCAGGAAGGTCTGTCTCGTTAGTGACAATCTTTCAGGTAACATTTCAGGCAACTTTTCTTCCTCAGCAGGTGAAAAACCAAAAGGCTTTGCTGGCACAATGGTTGGTGACAAGTGATAGAAGAGCTGTACTTTTTGAAAATCACTGCCACAGCTGATAGAAATTCTTAAACATAATAAAAGAGCCCTTGAAAACGTTTGAGCATTAGGAAGCCAAAACAATCTGTCTGCTGACTTTAGTTTCCAAAGACAGCCATCCAATTACAGCTCTTGTATTCTTATTTCACAACTCTTCATCTTTCTGTTCTCGTTGCTGGGCCTTTTAAAAGAAACAATGAATTTTAATCAGCAAAATAAAAGATAAATGATTTCAATTTGAGCTCTTACAAAATCACTTGGAACATAGAAGGCAAATGGAATTTCAAAGGCAGCAAGAAAAAGAATATAAAATCAGGTGGATATAATTTTCCCAATACATTCAATCCCTAAATATTTATTAAGCTCCTACCAAGTTCCAGGTACTGCAAGAGGCAGTAGGCATTTTGTTAGTTTCTGGACAATATGATAAACACTGAATCTATATAGAAAATAGGCCAAATGACCTATGGTGGGAAATTTTTTTTTCTTTTCCTTCTTTTTTTAATTTTAAAGACGTGGGGTACAATTCAGGGTTAGGTATACAAATGTTTATTATGCAGGTACCCTTGCTGATGAGGTGTGCCCCCCGCCAGACCCCCGCAGATTCCCACTACTGCTAAATCTGCCCCCGCCCTCCTCTGGCAGTTTCATGGTGGGAAAATTTAACAAATATTTCTGCCATGACTTTCTTTGCAGTTTAAAGTACATATTCTAGCCATACACAATGAGTAGGTTGGTGCCATCATAGTAAAGATAGCAGCAGAACATGGGTACTGGCTATGAAAACAAATTCTTTTGATTTTAATCTCAATTTCTTCTGTAGTAAATTCCAAACTGTGACATTTAACTTTTAAAAATCAAACTGTTCATAGAACTATTCTCCAGGCAGTGTCCAGAGATCTTCTGCATTCTGTTGACTGTCCACTATGCCCTCTCACTTGATGACAAATCTGAGGCCAGAAAAGGGTTGCGGGAGATGAGAGCTGATCCTAGGGACCCCAGGGGCTGCTTGTGCCTCATTGTTGACTTTCTCCTCCTCCTCAGTCACCTGATGAAATCTAGGCCCCTCCCTGCTTCCCCTCTTTCCCAAGACATTTTACCTTCTCACTGAGGTGGGGCCAGGGGCTGGTCTGACAGAGCCACTGGAGTCTGGTCCTGGGGGAGCTTCTGGGTGCTCTCAGGTTACAGAAAAAGAGTTGGGGTTTGGAGTTACAAAGGCTCATCTTGAATTCTGGCTCTATTCCTTACTGGCTGTGTAACTCTGGGTGGAGCCAACTGACCTGAGACCCAGTGTCTTCTTCTATAAAAAGTAGATAACAAAGCCCATCTCATAGGACTGCTAGGAAGACCCAATCAGTAAATACTTGTAAAGCACCTATCACAGTACTGCGCTCATGACAAATTCTCAAATAGTTTCTTTCTCTCTCATTCCCCACTTCTCTTTTCCCCTCATGCCAACAGCTTCTCAAGGGTTCAGGAGCCCTCTTCACCCTGGGTCAGCTTCACCCCATCGCCGGCACTCTCTGTGTTCTCCTTTCAGACCTCCTCTTCCCCCTAGAGCCTGGTAGGTTCCTTCCAGATGTTAATCTTTTTCTTTTTTTAATATATGTAACAACTTTATTAAGACATGATCACATACCATACAATTCAACCACATATCTTGTACCTCTTAGTGATTTTTAGGATATTTGAAGACATGTGCAACGATCACTAGAGTCAATTTTAGAATGTTGCATCCCCTCAAAAGGAAATCTCTTAGTCATCACTCCCTATTTCCTCTCCCAAACCTCCTTGTCCTGGGCAGCCACTAGTCCACTTTCCACCTCTCTAAATTTACCTATGATGAAAATTTCATATAAATGGGATCGCACAATATATGGCCTTTTCTGATTGACTTTTTTTTTGAAACTGTGGGGTACAATTTAGGGTTAGGTATACAAATGTTCATTGTGCAGGTACCCTTATTGATGAAGTGTACCCCCCACCCCAGGCAGATATCGACTACTGTCAATCCCAGCTCCCCATCCCCCTCCCTGCAGTTTCTGGCTACCTTCAATCCCTTTCCTACAGTAACACAGTAGTTGTTCAAGTTCCATTTATGAGTGAGAACATTTAGTACTCAGCTCTTTGTTTCTGTGAGAGATTGCTAAAACCCCAAGTGCCCAGGCCATAAGAGATAAGACAGACAAGTGGGACCTCATTAAACTGACAAGCCAAAGAAACCATCAAGAGAGCTGGGAGACAGCCCATAGACTGGGAAAAAATATTTGCCAACTCCATGTCTGACAAAGGCCTAACATCAAGGATCTACAAGGGACTCAAACGTGCTGAAAAGAAAAAAACAAACAGCCCCATTACAAGGTGGGCTAAACATATGAATAGACACTTCTCAAAGAAAACATACGAGCAAACAACAGACACATGAAAAAACGTTCAGCCTCACCAGTCCTCAAGGAGATGCAAATTAAAACTACATTGACTTCTTTCATTTGACATACTTTTTCAAGGTTCACCCAAGTTGTATCATGTATCAGTACTCATTACTTTTTATTATCAAATAGTATTTTATCATATGGATATATCACTTTTTTATTTACCCATCAGTTGATGAATACTTGGGTTGTCATCACTTTGGCTATTTTGAATAATGCTACCATGAATAACCTGAGTACAAGGTTTTATGTAAGTATACGTTTCTCTTGGATATACAGCTAAGAGTGGAATTGCTGGGTCATGTGATAACTCTATGTTGACCTCTTGAGGAATAGTCAAATTGTTTTTAAAAACAGCTACACGATTTTACCTTTCTACCAGTAGAATCTGAGAGCTCAAATCTCTCCACAGCTTTTCCAAGACTTATTACTATCTGTCTTTTTTATCTTAGCCATTTTAATGAGTGAGAAATGGTAGCTCATTGTGGTTTTGATGTGTAGTTCTTTAGTAAAAATAATGTGGAGCATCTTTTCATGAGCTTATTAGTCATTTTGGTATCTTCTTTAGATAAATATATATTTAGATTCTTTCCCACTTTTTAAATTGTATTACTTGTCTTTTTATTATTGATTTTTAATAATTCTTTGTATATTGTAGAAACAAGTCTCATTACTTTATTTTATTTTAAACATCTTCTATCGTGTGGGCTTTTTTCACTTTCTTGGTAGTATCTATTGAAGCACATAAGTTTTTAATCTTTTTTTTTTATTATTTTATGTTATTGTGGGGTACAGTTAGGGGTTAGGCATACAAAAATGTTTCGTTCAGGTACCCTTGTTGATAAGAGGTGTCTCCCCATCCCCAGGCAGATACCCACCACCATTAATCCCATCCCCCTCACCCTCCCCCCCCCCCCAGTTTCCCACCACTGTCAGTCATTTTCTTGTGGTAATACGTTGGATGATCAAGGTCTACTATATGAGTGAGAACATG